>JAWQUT010000052.1:580879-591429 GCA_033807755.1 Ellobium chinense | reverse complement strand
TAAGTGTAGACCGACAGAAAGATAGGGAGGGCACAGATGAGATGGAGTAACTTTTCCATGTGCCTGAGGATCTCAGCAGATGATTCCATGCATGCTGAACAAAGTCCAGTTCTGGGTAAGGCACCAAAAAAAAAGAGCTGGCTGTCTTAACTCTACAGTTTGCTGATCCTTCGAATGATATTCACTAAAAAAAATGTCGCCCTCTCTGGGGAAATTGGTTCTGGAGTTTACAGGCTTACTACTCCTTCCTTCATCTCTTGTTCAACACAGCAAGGGACACCATTTAGAAATTCCCGGGCAATGGATCGCATATCATAATTTCACTCACCTACATTTATTGTGGATGGATAAACAAATGCAGAGTAAACTATAAAGAAGAAGAGTGTGGTCAATAACTGAAATTTTCATTCTGATTCCATGACAAATATTAGATCTTAAGTACATGGGCGAACAAGGTGCAGCTCATGGTGAGGCAGGAAATGGAGCTGGTTCTCTTCAGTCTTTAATTTGCTAATCCTTCAACCAACTAACCAGTACCATAAAAAGGATGTTGCCATTATGAGGGCTATCAATCTGAAGTTTCTATACTTATTAGCTCCTTCTTCCATGTCTTGCCAGAAATTTCAAGGCAATGGTATACTCAGTTGTCTCGCCTTGGCTTGGCTCACCAATATGTGTATATGCAGGCTTAAGGACTTAGTAGACAGTGGTGAAGATTCTGAGAGATAAGTGTTGAACAGATGAGGAAAGAGGGGTACTTAACAACCGACAGTGTATCTGATATGGAGGGATGGAGATAGAGGATGTGTATACATATTTATGCAAATGTGCACAAATGTGTTTACATATGTGTATACGGTGAATAAGTGATTACAAATTAGCAAGGGTGTTGGTAGGAGAGTTGGCTTGGATTAAACATGAATGTGCTGTACCTTCATATAACTGTATATCAACGATATTTATGTCAGGAATGACTTCATCTAGCTCATAATATGGCTATCAAAACTAGCATTTGCATGCAAAAGTTTCAAAAATACCATATCTCCATGCACCACAAAAATGTCTCTGATTGAGGCACTCAGATCCCAAAAACAGCACAATACTTCACCAATCAAAAATAAAAGCTTTTGGTAAAGAAATGAAGCAAACATAAACATAAAGATACAACCACTGATCATTTCAAAAATGTAAACTTCTAGATCATACAACATTTGAGAAACGTCCATACGAAAATATTTCTATACAGTGTTATGTACATCTTATACAACATAGCCTGGTGAATGTAAAGGAAATATGAATCTGTATTTTATGAAATCTGTACAATGAATAATCTAACACACTGACCCTTGAGAGCTGAACAGTAAACAAAGTGTATTTGCCATTTTCAATATTTCATCTCATGNCATACTCTTTTATAAATGTCTTAGCTGTTTCCATGCTGCAAGTATAAATTTTCTATATGTAACATCTCAAAGTGTTTCACAGTAACTAGTAATAAGATAGTGCCAAATGATTTTGCCTTAGATCTTAATCCTTTGTGCATAAAATGTCCACAAAATTTTAATAATTTGCTGCATAACAGTACTACCATACAAAGATATTTCAATAAAGCCACCATTAAATATCTCAATATCTGAATAAACTCATTTAGAATGCTGGATGGGGCAACTACTCTAGACAATATTAAACAATATAAAAGAGCAAGCATGCCCATGAAAATGTCTCTATTACTCATAAGTAGCAGAGCAGAATGATGCCCAAGACTGAAGATCAGTGTCGCGTCATGCAAGATGATGACTCCTCAAATAATGAAACAAATGTTTTGTTGAGAAATGAATATGGGACAGCAGCCAAGCCATCTCAAATAGCAAATGTCTGTTTGTCCTCAGCAGTCATGAGTAAAATGTCCTGAAAATTATGTAATACTGATCTAGAGAAGCCCCAAATATAAAAATACTGCCCCAGGGTTATCCCCAAAGTGGATAAACAAATTATTCCAAGCACTCAGCAAAAATATCACATGAGATTCACATGCACAAGTAATAAAGTAACACTGTATGGAATGTTATAAACCAGTAAAAATAATCACATAAATTTGTATTATGACTGAAAGATATACAGCAGATTAACAAGAAATTGGATAGTGCATATATTATATGTACAAGGCACCATACATAGGACGAGAAACAAGGTTTTTTTCCCCCCCTAGAAATTATTCATAAGTGTAGACCGACAGAAAGATAGAGAGGGCACAGATGAGATGGAGTGACTTTTCCATGTGCCTGAGGATCTCAGCAGATGATTCCATGCATGCTGAACAAAGTCCAGTTCTGGGTAAGGAACAAAAAAAAAAAGAGCTGGCTGTCTTAACTCTACAGTTTGCTGATCCTTCGAATGATATTCACTAAAAAAAAATGTCGCCCTCTCTGGGGAAATTGGTTCTGGAGTTTACAGGCTTACTACTCCTTCCTTCATCTCTTGTTCAACACAGCAAGGGACACCATTTAGAAATTCCCAGGCAATGGATCGCATATCATAATTTCACTCACCTACATTTATTGTGGATGGATAAACAAATGCAGAGTGAATTATAGAGAAGAAGAGTGTGGTCAATAACTGAAATTTTCAATCTGATTCCATGACAAATATTAGATCTTAAGTACATGTTTGCAAAACATCGGCACTCTGCAATAATAAATGTTATGGTCATTTCTGTCACAATATATGTCATAAAACACTTTATTGAAACAAGCGTTAGCATTCTGAGAACTGGACAGCCAGATGGGGTCCAGATACATTTACCTACTCAGTATTTCCTCAGTTTCCAAGTAAAATGTACTTAGTGTGATAATAACAGGTCCAGAATTCAGCACGCACCAAGTTAAAGATAATGATCTAGGAGTTTCTCAAAATTTAGCTTTCTCCTTAAAGTTTAACCCTATTTGGTCATCAATCACATCTGGAAATTTCTGATGGCAGTTTAAACTTCTAGATCTTTAACCTGGGTTACACAAGAAAGTAGACAGCACCCTTCAATTACCTGCCTTTAAGAATATCTAGGTCTGATAATCTGTACAAACACAAATCAAAGTTCATATAGCAATAATTGCATGTCAGAAAGTTGAATATTAATTATAACACATTAAAGCTTTTTGCTAATACAAAGTTGTTTTTTTATGGAGCCAGTTTATCTTTCATTAGAGTAATCAGAATGTATTGATCATACCATGAATGGGAACCACATGGGAATCTCTGCAAACACACACAAGATTCTGTCATTACTAGTGTTTTCTCCACACCGCACACTGTGTGATCGCATAATTTGCCACTTTAAATTTCAAAATCGCCCTAAAAACACACTGAACGAGCACAAATTTCCCTTCTTTTTCTCACTCCTATGTTTGCATTTCTTGAGACAGTCCAAAATCGCTCCAGACATCTATAAATCCTCCCCATACAAATTTAAGACAAGGGGGCAATGTCTTCCCCAACTTATGTAACATGGAGAAAACACTGCATCACCATTATGTGTAAAGAAAGGTGAGATTTGTGTGGTGAGAAGCGGCGGTGAGGTGAGCAAGAAAGACACAAGGCAAGGAGAAGTAAAGCTTGATAAAGTAGTCAGGCATCTTGCTCTATGCAAGAAAATAATCACGTGTCAGTGCTTCACTATCCTCTACAAGATAGTCACACATTATAGTACATCTCATCCTCTAAAAAGACAAAGTTTATCTTGACACTCAGAATATTAATCAAAATACATCTGTAAACTAATGGAAAGGGAGACAAGGCAGGATACCTCTCCATGTGCCTTATGAATTGCAGGTTAGCAATACACTCAAGGTGAACAAGGTGCAGCTGGTGGTGAGGCAGGAAATGGAGCTGGCTCTCTTCAGTCTTTAATTTGCTAATCCTTCAACCAACTAATCAATACCAGAAAAAGGATGTTGCCCTTATGAGAGCTATCAATCTGAAGTTTATATACTTATTAACTCCTTCTTCCATGTCTTGCCAGAAACTTCCAAGCAATGGTGTACTGGGTCATCTCGCCTTGGCTTAGCTCACTACCATATGTATGTGCAGGTAATATTCATGACCGCGACTTAGTAGACAGTGGTGAAGATTCTGAGAGATAAGAGTTGAATAGATGAGGAAAGAGGGGTACCTAACAACAGACAGTGTATCTGATATGGAGGGATGGAGATAAAGGATGTGTATACATTTATTTATGCAAATGTGCCCAAATGTGTTTACATATGTGTATACGGTGAATAAGAGATTACAAATTAGCAAGGGTGTTGGTAGGAGAGTTGGCTTGGATTAAATATGAATGTGCTGTACCTTCATATAACTGTATATCAACGATATTTATGTCAGGAATGACTTCATCTAACCTCATAATATGGCTATCAAAACTAGCATTTGCATGCAAAAGTTTCAAAAATACCATATTTCCATGCACCACAAAAATGTCTCTGATTGAGGCACTCAGATCCCAAAAACAGCAAAATACTTCACCAATCAAAAATAAAAGCTTTTGGTAAAGAAATGAAGCAAACATAAGCATAAAGATACAGCCACTGACCATTTCAAAAATGTAAACTTCTAGATCACACAACATTTGAGAAACGTCCATATGAAAATATTTCTATACAGTATTATGTAAATCTTAAACAACATAGCCTGTTAAATGTAAAGGAAATATGAATCTGTAATTTATGAAATCTGTACAATGAATAATCTAACACACAGACCCTTGAGAGCTGAACAGTAAACAAAGTGTATTTGCCATTTTCAATATTTCATCTCATGAACCAAAATTCACAAGTGTCAAAACTTTAACTCCATTTTATTCAGTAAAGCGGTGGTTGCTCTAAAGACAATCAGGTTCTCATGGGGCAACATACATTATTATCTACACTTAACACACAACATAGCATGATATAGGTGTGAATCTGTATTTTCTTAACTCTGTTCAGTGAATGATCTGTCACATTATACTAGAGTTAAAGCCAGTCATGTGAAAGCGGTGCAAGACTCTATCCCCCCAAGACATTGACCACTGAGAATGTGTGAGAACACGTTATGTGAGAACTTATCAGGCTAGGGTGAAACCAGACTATTTAGAAGAGTGGAGATGAGTGACAAAATATCTTTTTGCTCAGAACTATTTATGCCACCAAGTTTCCCATCAGGACATTGGCACTCACACTTTGGTCACTTGTGTTTGATTCCATCCAGTTTAAATGATCTGTAAAATGTTCGGCATCATTAGGTCAGAAAGGGAAATGGGTAAAGATATGATATGTCACCATGATATACACAGAAACAAAAGGCAAATTGAAAAAAGTATGCTCAACTTTTACAGTAATGGAACTATTTTCTCAGAGCAACTATATTGATGTTTGTAAATCTACCCATCTCATGGAGCAAAATTAGAAAATCAACAACCCTGGCAGCTCTTCCTGTATAATGACAGTGGCTGAACACAAGTATATTTAAAATTATATAACTTACCATATAGTTCATGGCACTTGGTTCAACAGTCAAATATACTGATCTTACTTTAAAGTCTTGTAACCATATTTCAAACTTAGTATGGCCTTAGTCTGTGTTACTGAAATATTCAACATTTGTTTATAGGATTGGGGACAACTGCATGAGACTGAAACAGATAATGGGAAAAAGTTATGCGATAGTAGCAATGCATATCATCTCATTATGTGCTGTTGTTTTAGAGAGCTGGGGGTGACTTTAAAAACGTTTTCAGTCATAACACCCGCTTTCATGATATTTAATCTGTGTCTCTATGCCACAGCTTAGATCTTGTTTATCAGTTTATATCCCCCAATCAACGATTATTGCATTTATATGGAGATGGCAATTAGATCTATTTTATCTTGTCAGTTTCATAATAAAGTAAAACTTCTCAAAATGAATGCATGGATTCTACTCCTTTGTTTCCCAGGACAATGAATGTAACACCCATTGTTCTGAATGCTCATAAACAAATGGACAATCAAGATTGCTAAAGTCATTGGTGGATGCTGATATAAAAAAAACGGGAAGAAAGAGGGCAAGTTTTTGACCAAGCCGTTATCATTGTGATACCAACAAGTCATCCCATGCATATTATCTTTTTAACATTGAGTGGACATATCTTTTTAACAATGAGTGGACTTAATATTTTGCAATTCAATCATCATCACAGTCCCCTAAAAAAACTTCATCCACTGGATGGTTCACTTTTCTTCTTCAAGCTCAAAACCATAATTTTCCAAATACAGTCCTGGAATGTCATTTGATTTGCCAACCTGCACAATAGGGGCCTCTTCATCAACATTGGTTTCAAACTTGTTTTCATTTTGGTCATCAAAAGTGTAGCCCTCCCGAACTTTCAAAGATCTTGGAAAGTCATCAACATCATCAGTGACTCCATTTCCATTGAAGTCAGATGTTGGGACAGAATCATTTCCATTGAGGTCCATATTTGCATATCCCTCTGGGTTGGGTCTAACAGAAGCGCTGCGTGATGGAGGTTTGGGGTGGCAACTGGAGGTTTAGGGGGAGCATGGGATTTGCCAGGGGATCTTGGAGAGTCATAGTCACTGTTTGTGGAGCTTCTGTTTGAAGGCTGGTTGCTACTAGGGCTGTCATACTGGCTTTCTTGAGTGGTCAGTGAGGCTGAAAAGATATTTCAGAGCTTTTACTGAGATGAAATATATAGTATATATAATATCATTTATATTATATTTATCAGAGCTTTATTCTTAAAATTTCAGGACTTACATTGTGAGACAGGAGTGTCTTGTAAATCATTTACAGCCAAATCTGCTTAATCCCAATTTGGGTAATTGCAACTTCTGCATAACTGCAACATCTTTCACATAACAAAATGCTTTATGTCTATGTACAGTAAATAGGTCAGTAGGCAAAGAAGATATTCCTGGCTATTTTATTTATAAATTAAATTACCTGTCTTGATACTTCATTTCTGCTGGTATCATTATATATGTTGTTCTCGAAGACCAAATTGTCCCCAGCCCCAGGAGTGAAGACAACAACAGTGTCTTCTGATGGCAAGCCCTCATGGCATTTCTTTTCCTTTCTGAGTGGGTGAAAAGAATCAAAAGAAATTATCAGTGCTGAAGTGAAAAAGAAATATTTGGTGACTTTGGTGTTTGTTGGGAGGAACTCAGCAGTCCTCAACCAGTTGTCAACTGGCTATAATAATAAGTTTCTAATGAAGTTTATGTTTAGTCTTAGATCATAAGGAAAATTTGGCATTTCTCAGATATATGAGGCTGCAATATGGATGATTCACAATGTCTTCTAATTCACAACAGTGTATTGATAACTTCATGGCTGATATCCTTGGCCTGCAGCACCTCTAAAATTTCATTGTTATTATCACCAGCATCAAGAGCAGCACCTACAGTATTGTTATGAGACAAAATGAGATTATCCCAAACAAATAACCTAACAACTATTGATAGAGAAATCACCATTGTTAGCACATATGGTACTATAAAGTAGTGCTGGACATGAACAAGGCATAAACATCTCACCTGCGCCGTCTTCTGACAACCAAGCAAATAATGAGCAGGACGATAATAATAAAAATGCAAACACCAATCAAAATCCCATGCCAGAGCAGAAATCCACTGTCATCATCCTGCAGTAGAGGCAAACGTGAAAAATGGTCAATATGAATCAGCTTTCCATATCAAACTAATTCTGACTGCAACTGGTCTTACATTACTTGCCTTGTGTGATTCGTTAGCTAAAATCCCAGAGTGCATTATTCTGCATACTGACAGAATACTAGCCTTAGACAGTGTCGTTTTGTACAACTTTTGGTATGCAGATAGCTAATGTATGCGTTTATTTGCAAAGAATAAACTAAAAGTGTTAATATTACCTTCTGCCCTTGTACATGAACTTTTCAAACAAGAATTCTCATTTGAAATTACTAAGACCTAAATTTATAGTCAAGTGGCACTGAAAAGGTTGTGATAGTTTAATATTACACTTTAGTGATAATCATCACTGACCAGTGCTTCCATGCCGATCTTTATTGTCTTTGATGGTGAATACGGTGAAAAGCCTGAAAGCCAGTTTTCCTATCCTTTTGGTTTTGTCCACTTTTACTCTCCAAAAATTCCATGAGTTCCCCCTCCCCTCTCTCCTCTCCCATCCACTCCCCCATATCACCTGAAAATATTCACGGTAGTAGTTGAAACTAAGGGTAAAAGTGATCATGACAGTTGTGACAATCAAGCCAAGGATAGCTTACTAGTTCAGTGAAGGTTATGAGCTATAAGACAGCCTTCCTCAAGCAAAGCAGATAAAATGTCTATGACAGCTGTAGGAGATGAGTGATTGGATCCTCATCGCCATTTAATCAGCACCTAAGGCCAAATCCTACAAAACTTAAAGAGAAGTATAAAACAACAAGTTCATACATCAACACTGGCGATTTGAGTCAGGTGACAATCATCGATGTCTAAAATCAATCTAATTATCTAAAAGTACTGATAACTATTCCAGTATCACTAGTGTCATATGGCTCTCTCTAGAGAAAGGGTTGTGAGGTTAGTTTTGACTGAGACAGCTTGACAGGGTTTATAATACAGTGTAGTACAAATCTGACTGGTCAGTTAATGGACTCACCTTCTGTGTCACAGCACCTTGTTGAGGACTCTTTGGTGTAGTGGCTGCTGGAGTTGTTGTAGAAGCCCCTATTTGGAAAACAACAAAAATTCAGTGGGTGGTAAAATTTTAATACTAATAACAGATTATTAGACTTGAAGATCTCATTCTGAGACAAAACATAAACCATGTGAAGAAGTACCAAAATTACATAGTAACAAATATGTCTTTCTATCTGTATGTTTGGTTGTCTGGATTTGTAATATGTGTGTGAGGACAAGAGGGAATGTCTCATGCTTTCATTGTTTTGTCTCTTTTAAGAAACTGTAGCTATGGTTTCAATGACTGATTCTGAATTATCAAAAAAGTACACTGACTCAGTAAATGACATAGATTTAGAAGGAAGACAGCACATGGTCGGGAATTGCACATCTTTGACCTCTCCTCTGTGAACACTGCAAAGTAATTAAGAATTGACAGACTTTCAGGATAAGATGTATAATGTGCAATGGGCAACAAAAATGAACCACTGCTGAAAATTCTGTAAAGATAAAACAGCAAGGCTCATTACTTTGTTATAATAACTGATCATAAAGCATTCATTATATCCCCAGACGTGATGTATATATATCAAAACTCGTTTGAAAGTTCAAAACTGAACTTCTTCATCACTAATTGCAATCATATTTCCTCTAAAACTGCACTGAATGATAATACACAAATACTATGACAATGCAGTATTACTCAGGTTGAGTGTGTATGTGCTGTAGGCACTGACTGTGCTACAATATTTGATACTACTGTATTTCTGGGTGATAAAGTTATGATGTTAAGATGATACTGATAGTGACTCATGTTGCTCTGAGTGAAGTTTTATCATGTGACACTGATGATGCTGTAGCTGAGCTACTACCAGTTAACATACCAGGTGTAACACTTTCACAGTTGGTTCCATTGTAGGGATACCTGCAGACACACATGTAGCCTGTCCCATCCACACTGGCAATACAAAATATAAATGCTACGTGAAGTAAACATTTTACAATGCATAACAAAAGTTTCAGCAATGGAGACAACATTAAATTTAACATGCTGAAAAGAAAAGAAAACTTACATTGTTTAATACTTTCACCACCAACCCCCCTCATCAATACTCAGAGAACAACAGTTTGTAAGAAATTGTACTTAAAACATCTCACCCATAATTATCTTGACATCATTTCCCCCCTTCAATACCCCCACCAATATTACCTCTAAAATTCCCTCCAATACCCTCTCCAAAATATGAAGGAATCTTGAGCTATTCTGCCTGCATCAGCTTTCTCAATGCCTATGATGCTTAAGCTGCGAGACTCTTCTTCTAATCTGACCCCGTCCCCCCCCTCCCTTTTTTACTGTCTGGGCTGTTCTGCACAACTATAGACCTGACGATGACATAATATTTCACAAAGCACAGCAACAACAGTTGTGGTGAGTATAGTAAGAACACTAGAGCAGCAGCATCGCCACTACTATCCAAAAACCACCACGTAAAATACTGATAACATCAGTGGCGCGAGAGAACACCACCAAAAAAAAAAACCCACCAAAACACAGTAATGACAAAAGCAACCTTCATTTTTCACACATACACACTCATCTTACTCGTTCGAGCAGGTTGCTCCATTCTGACACGGGCCCGAGTCACAAGGTTGGAGCTTTTCATCACAGTGCTCTCCCTTCCAGTCCCCAACACAGGAGCACGTGTATGAGTAGGTTTCCATGTTGCTGACACATATAGCATTGTTACTGCAAGGTTGTGTGTCACACGGATCCCTAATCGTTGTACAGTTTTTGCCTGGGAAGAAATTAAAACTTACTGTGGCAGCAAATATGATGCATTATGGCAGATAGATGGA
>JAWQUT010000052.1:553379-575879 GCA_033807755.1 Ellobium chinense | reverse complement strand
TTCAGTAATTCCCGAAACAACGAGGCAAGTATGCATCTGCATCCTTAGAGATGACGTCAGGAAGTAACATACGCCAGTTAGTAACATAGTAGGCCGAAAGCAAAGAGCATCCATGCATTAGTGCTGAATTTTAATAAGGAACGCGCTCTTCGTAGAGATCAGAAGTAATCTTGAACATAACTGATCAGAGTCTGCCTATGAAGAGGAACTCCGTGCTGATGAAGATTTGTCTACGCAGTGTTGTTTACTCACCATACTCATATCATTGTCGTTTCTCTGTGAAAATAATTATATCGTGTCGTATCTGCCCTGGACGAGTACCAAGTCGTGTGAAGCCGTATCCGTTGAATCTTTGTACCACTGGTATCAGCAGATCATCCGTGTGAAAATGTCAGCTCTTCGTATTACATTGTATGAACCTATCGTGGCCATCTTCGTCATAAATGGGACCCTACATCGCTGGAATCACGTCATCAGGACGCTAAATTATTACCGTACGTAATTACGCGAGTTTACTAGTAGAAACTGAATTAGTATGATGAATAGGTAGACGTTTAGGTAATTGTGTAATTTCAATGTTTTATCCTACTAAATTGATGAATATTTGGGAATAGTGATTACTCGTCTTTGTTATTGCTAGCATTGTTCACATAATTGTGCTCAATATCACTGAGGACGCTGTGACAATATTGGAAATAGAATAATGAGGGCTTTTCGGGCGTATCGGGGCAAAAATTGAAAATATATATTAGTCACAGCCTCCTTTAGAATACATAGAATAGATTAAATAATAAATAGATTATAGAGTAAATGCCCATTAGTCATTACACTTCGTAACATATGCCTGTCATACATGTCTTGTTGCCAGTTCCTTTTTCACTATAACAAAGTGTGTATACCTGTCATGCATATCTTGTTGCCCGTTCCTTTTTCACTATAACAAAGTGTGTATACCTGTCATGCATATCTTGTTGCCCGTTCCTTTTTCACAAAAGTAATGTCCATCTGGTTTGTCTTGAGCGATGCACTCTTTGCTGCAGTCGGTGGTGTAGTAATTCTCCTCACAGTATATTCGGATTTGGAAGCCAATCCTACGAAAAACACACATGCTAGTCTTAACAAACCACTTTAAATAAGACTGAAAGTCACACCAAGTTAGAACACAAAACTTTTTGTCAGGATTCAGCACTGTGGGTCTAAATCTTTACAAAATGCAAATATTATCGAATCTGTCCTGCAAACTATTTCTCTATGGCGACCACCTGCTTAGGCGACCGACCTTCAAGGATGACCGTTCATTTTTCTAATACATTTAACCGATATTATATAGCGACATTCTGTCTAACTGACTACGACCACCCTTTTTATGAATTATAATGTGGAATCTCGTAAAGACTTTTCTATTTTCAGTGATTTTGCGGCCAATTATGAGCTTGAAAAGAGACTCTTTCTAATTTGACTAAAAATAGGAGTTTTAAAAATGTTTAATGATATACGATATCTCGAAGCTTATGACCGAATTATAAAAAGCTGAAGGCAATAAGGAAAATGGTTTCTTTATTCTTGTCACAGAAAATCAACCTGTGTATGACGACCATCTATATAAGCCGACCTGTTTTGTAAGAAACGAACGCTAGTCCTTATATATATATATACAGAATTCACTGTGAGAAGAATAGAATGTTCAATCTTCCCTACGCCAAACCTAGTAAAAAAAAGGTAGGTATAATGCACAAAGAAGGTTTCAGTGCTTTTCATATACTTGACTTATATTTCGGGTATAATCAGTCCATGGACAATTTAGAGTGAAGTCGATATAAACTCTTCCTTTTCTTCTTCTTCTTTTTTCTCTTCCTAGTCCTCTTCATCCTCCTCCTTCTTTTCCTCTGTCTTTCTCAGTCATGTAGAGACACTAGATTGGGTCAGGAACTGTGTCGTCATCAAGAATCACAAGGGATGTAAACACGAAATACAAATTATTTTACTTTTACTCCAAATTGTCAGTCAATCCGCTTTCATCCCAGATAGCTATCAACTGTGGTTAAGAGAAGAAGCAACACCATACCGGTACCACGATTTACAGGTGAGAACAACTAAAGGAAGAACGTTTGGCCAGAAGAGGATGCCATCGAAGTGAAGATTTGGGGCTCGGCAGCAGTTGTGAAGAAAACGGCTGACTTTGTGAAGCAAGTCAGCATCATTTTATTCTTAACAACGTGGGACATGTCCGGAAACGAAGAAGGAGATGAGGAAGAAGAAGGAGAAGAAAAAGAAAAAGAAGGAGAAGAAGAAGAAGAAAAGAAGAAGGAGAAGAAGAAGAAGAAGAAAAAGAAGAAGAAGAAAGTACCACTAGGCTTATATATGCTCACGTGAATCCACTTTGTGACATTGTCCTGTCTGCCCACTTGGCTTCAGTCTTGGATTCATAGACAGTCTCTGTGAGAGTTATGCCCCACGTGATGAGGTGATCATCCTCGAAAATGTCGTCGTCACGTATGCGTGTAATCAGCTTGATGGATGGATCCTGTAACCAGTTTCAGCTTACATATAATATGGACATGTACTGTATATGATACGCCATTGCTATTTTAAATATTTATTGTCTCCTTGTTCCTATAACTATAGGGCAAGGATGCCAATATTTCGAGAATTTTCAGAAAATGCAAAAGAAGATAATTATGAATACAAGCCCGTATGTTGATCTTTGTGATAATTATAGTATTCAATGTACCGAAGTGCCATTTTCAATTATTGACAGGCGCTGGTGTGACGAGACTTGGATTAGTTAATGTTTCAAGTGATGATGATGATGATGATGATGATGATGATGGTGGTGGTGGTGGTGATGACAGTGTTGATATTGTTAATGATGATGATGATTTTATATCATTATAATCTGTGTATTAAAAAATTTTAAAATTTGTTCCTCTGTTCTTCGCAGGTATTAACAGAACATGTTGATTGTTTTTTTAGTCTGTGTTCCAAATGGTAATGATGACGATGATGATGATGATGATGATGATGATGATATAGTGATGATGACGATGATTAAAGTTCATCGTCTTGAGGTAGTGAATAAAAATGCTCGCTTATTTTACAGTCATGATGACAATGACGGCGATAATGATGGTATTGTTGATCATTATATAATGAAAACACACTGACCATAAGAGGTTGGTTAGCAATAATCCATGGATTTGCAATGCCTCTAATATATCTCCAGGTGGCAAAATTAATATAGTTTGTGTCCTGGAAGTGGCTACTTTCCCCGACTACACCATAGAAACAAGGACCAATAGATGACCTGTTGATAGAAACAGAGTGAGGTACAGGTTATTGTAAAGAAGGAGTAAAACTGTTACCATCCGTAGGCAAATTAATTAAATTTGGTTTTAAAATAGAGCCAACGTCTCTTGACTCGAATACTGTTACTAGTTTATTGACTTTTATCATGATAACAATGTTAATCTATCAAAAATTGTCTTTGTTGTTGATTTCATTTCAATTTTTAATGTCGGCCATTTGTATTTTTGAAAGTTGAGTTGGAGCATTAATTTATATTGTGAAATATAGGCAGATCATTTACTGCAAGGAAATGTTTGTTTTATGAGTTAGATCAAATATCATCTGACGAATTAGTTGCTATTTTTAAATATGATTAATAAATACCATTATTAATTTATGGTAGAAAGCATAGTTCATGTCAAGGTATTCATAGTTATTGCTGGCGTATCTGTAGAGGGAGTCAACGACAAGCCTATCTCAATGTTTTGTGATGATGATGATGATTAGTTAGGCTTTACATTTGCACAGGATGTTGTAACCGGTAAATACGGTTATTTCTGCATGCTACCGCTTATTATTTGAACAGTATCAGCTATAGTATATTTTGCTATTTGTATCCAGCTAGACTATTATTTGAACAGTATCAGCTATAGTATATTTTGCTATTTGTATCCAGCTAGACTACCGTTTATTATTTGAACAGTATCAGCTATAGTATATTTTGCTATCAGTATCCAGCTAGACTACCGCTTATTATTTGAACAGTATCGACTATAGTATATTTTGCTATCAGTATCTAGCTAGACTACCGCTTATTATTTGAACAGTATCGACTATAGTATATTTTGTATCAGTATCCAGCTAGACTACCACTTTTTATTTGAACAGTATCGACTGTATTTTGCTATCAGTATCCAGCTAGACTACCACTTACTATTTGAACAGTATCGACTATAGTATATATTGCTGTCAGTATCCAGCTAGACTACCACTTATTATTTGAACAGTATCGACTACAGTATGTTTTGCTATCAGTATCCAGCTAGACTACCTGGTAGGCGATTACAAGCCAAATACTTTTTCTTTTTTTATCGGCAGTTCCTTAACGTATTACTCTGGACTGCTGTGCTCTTGCACATAATTTGAGAAAACCATCATCGCTAAAAGGATTCCGAAAATCACTTCCTCGCGGAAAACATATACATAGACAACAGAAAATTTATCCTTCAAAACTGATCGTGTATCTCTAACTTGTGATGAGTCCTCAGAGTTGGTCAGCTCTTTACCTGCGGGGCCGAGTTCTTCAAACGTTAGATAATTGATACCATTACGTGTTTCAAAACTTCCGGTGAGTATACAGGGTGGCTAACTCTTGATACACTCAACCTGAATATCTGTGCTATTCGAGGAAATGAAAACAAAGTACATACCACGTCCTTGGTCTGTCCAAGCACCAGGTAAACATGGGATCGCACACATTGGAGAAGAGATCATGTCTGCAGTTGGCATCATATCTTGTGAACTTGATCTCAATGTACACATTTCCCTCAGCTTTCTGTCGGTAAATAGATACATAACATATAACAGTTTATGTATCAAAGAAACATTTACAATGCCTTATCGCAATATTATATTGTTGTCACAGAAGGGGGAATTTGCGGCTTAATTTCAGTGGCATGCGTCATTGAGGGATAGTGAGACAAAAGCCTATCATTTTCTATGTTCTTACCCCAACCTCGGTCTAATCATATCTTGGGAAAATTAAGAATACCAGTCCCTTTGGCTACTGATCAGCCAACTCCAGAGCTGTATAGAACACTTGGAATTTCTGGGGTCGTTGCCCAAGAGATCTGAAACGGAACAAGGTGCTTTCCACACTTGAACTCGTGATGTGCTAGGAAAGCCGTGCCATGTACTTGAATTGTAATCAAACAGATCTTCCTATTCGCTGTCCACAATGATAAGAACAATGACATAATGCTTATATGAGTGTGAGTCTCGAGCTGTATTTGACAGGGAAGATGACGACACACAAATGTGAGGCAACGAGAACCAGGACTATGCATTCTGGAAGCACTGGGGTGACAAAAAGAAAGATAAACATGAGAGAGAGAGAGAGAGAGAGAGAGAGAGAGAGAGAGAGAGAGAAAGAGAGAGAGAGAGAGAGAGAGAAAGAAAGAGAGAGAGAAAAAGAAGAGTATCACCGTGGTTTACATCAGCATGATCATATATGCTCTGAAGTGGCGAAGTCCTATTCTTATCTCCTTCCTCAAGTTGTCAAGTCGTTAACCCCCTAGGACCCACCTTTCAGTTTTCAGTTTCCTAACAGTTGGCGTTGATCGAGATTATCAATGGGCTTTGGATATGGCCCCAGTTATTTTTCACACCCACACCTCTGAGAGATCACGAGTGAAAAGTTTATATGGCAAAGCAAAAAGGGTCTTTGCAACTGCAATTTTGCCGGGAAAACCTTGACGCATGTTGCTTTTCCAGCATGTCAGCTTGGGCCTTGGTCTCAGTAAACAGCATGGTGGTACATTCATTCAAATATTTTCACCTGAGTCTGAGCTGGGCTATTTTCGAAGCGCGATGACGTTGTTCTATATCTAGACTATTTCATATTTGATCCATTCTAGGAGTGATCCTACCACCATTGTTCCGCATTCTTAGTGAAGGCTTTAATAGTTTAACCTATTAACCTTTGTCCATCCGTCGGCACTAAACTTGTGACTCACTCTTCCATCACTTAACACTTTCCATCTTTTCTTTTTTTTTTAATTTGATGTTGAACAAACGCTGCGCCAGATAGAATGCTCTGAAATAACAAACAATGAATAACATTCTGATGTGGATAGGAAGCTGACAGGGCCGAAGGAAGATGGTTGGGGGGTTTGGAATGAAGTGGGGGTTGGGGTGTTGGATACTCAGAGCATGATATTGATCAGAATCGGTGTCTCATCCGAAACCTGTTGGGTGGAAGAGGGGAGGGGGGATGAGTGATGGTCTGGTGTTATGATCGCCCAGGATTCTCTTCCCCGTATTACTGTATCATGAAATTGTAGTTTTGGCATTGACTGTCATTGAGATCAATGGCAATGGGCTCGAGGATTTTACTGTATTCAAGCAAAGAATAGTTTGCCTTTGTTTTTAGTTAGATAAATCTTTTGTGACAGTAGCTTCTGGTGCTATTAAGCAATATTCCCCGACCTTTCATTTCAAACTTCTCAAAACATTATGTTTGTAGATGGAACCTTTTGAAACTAAGCCTACCAAGTGCACTCTCTCACCTGTGGAGTTTCTTATCTTATTTTATGCTTGGTTTCTGGGCCCACTCACAATTTTCAGTTTAAGTTTCACAAATTTATTTCCAATGTAACAATGTTAAAAGCAGTGGATTGACAAGAAGGAGGAAGACGAAGAAGAGGAAATGGAAAACGGGAAAACGAAAGAATTCCTTACGTCACTAATAATACTATCACTTCCTCTTAATCAGAAAATCAAAAGATTCTACTTTCAAACCTAGAATATCAATACTTTCAGCAGCTACCTACGGATATATATATCAACAACGGCAGATTTACTGCTGGAACAATTTGACTCTCAACGCGTGAACTGTTCAAAAGCTATAAGGGCAAAAGTGAAAAGCTCCAAATCTGCCATTCCCTAGCCACTCCGTCCCCCTCTCCCATCCCCTAGTAATTTCAACATCGTATTCTCACTGCCCCATTGCAATAATGGTTTGACATGAAGTCCTTGAACCCACCTGGTCATACCAGGTAAAAAAAAAAAAATGTCACATGACGTACACGGTCTGTAAAAAAGTTGAAGCCAAAGGGTTCAGTGGTGAGCAAAGTAAAGAAAAAACAGTACATTTTGTACTTTTTAGGGCACCGTATTTATCTACCTTGGCAATGACGACGAATTATTGTCTGCAAGTACGATGTATTGACAGGAAAAGTCATAAAAGCATGACCGAAGATTACTGTGGACCTATATAAAAATATTACTGACCTACATATTTATACAACAATATATCCATAAGAAAAGTCACAACTGCATTAACAGGTTAAATCTTAAACCTGTTCTCAAATATTCGCCCGTGGGATTTCTTCAGGAGAAGATTAGCAACTAACTAAACAGACAAGGTACTGAACCGAACAAACCTCACCCACTCTCAAGCACATACAAAAACAATTCAAAACTCGTATACAAAAATAGAAGGCTGGGGTTCGAGGCAGGTCATGTTAAAATTAAAAGGTACAACCATGAGAGAGAGAAGCAGAAAGAGAGAGAGAGAGAGAGAGAGAGAGAGAGAGAGAGAGAGAGAGAGAGAGACAGAGAGAGAGAGGGTGAATCGGCGAAAGAGAACGAGAGGGACTGTGTATATGCGAGCTGTACAAAAAAAAAGGAGGGGGGCTTTAGGCTAGCAAAAATGGAGAAAGGAAGAAAATATAACAAACGAAAAGCATAGTTATGTTTTATATATATATCAATACCCCTCACCATGTCCAGTCACCTACACATCCATCCATCCACCCATCCATCCATCCATCCATCCATCCATCCATCCATCCATCCATCCGCTTGTCCGCCCATCCATTCGTCTGTCCGTCGCCCGTCCCTACTTCTGTTGGTCCGTCCGTTCCTCTCCTATTCCATCCATCCTCATCTATCTCTGAAAATATGCTAGTGCAGGCGAATAAAATTGCTCAGTCTCGTTAGACAGGCACTTAATTACATGTCTTGAGTTAGGGAGGACTACAATTATGATTTAAATAGAAGAAAATGAACGAGACGAGGGGAGGCTGGGGGTTTACCCAAACATAAGGATTTATCAACGACGGCGGGTAGTTGTTTAGGAGATGGAACGGCACGCTGTCAGGTATTCAGAATATATGCTGATAGAGTGTGCAAGTATTAACATCAACAATTCAATACAGAGATTCAATAATAATATGACTAAAATTATGGCGCGTCAGGACGGCAACAACTAAAAAGAAAGACAGGTGAAATTAAAGGAAAAACAAAGGAGGCGCATAGGCTGGCTCTCCGTCTGCCATAAAAGTATAAACGTTACCGTCCTGAAGCGTCAGTTGAGATGTCCACTGAAGGTTATAATAATATTGTTACTAAAAGAGCATCATTCTCTCTCTCAGTGCATGCCCACTCGCATACAACCTATAAGTTATTTGGTTTACAAGAAGCCTCAAATAGATTTTGTCTATGTCAGAGTTCAGAGTAACGTATTAGATCACAATTCATGAAGTATGCAATACGTCATGTAGTCCACATCATGTCTAGTTTTCTAGTTACGCCATACCCCGAGAGGCATCTGATATGGATGGACAACTAGGCTAAATGACGAATAATCAGAAGAAGGGAAGGAGGAAACTAGGTGGGGAAAGAACAAAGGAAAAAGAAGATGGGGGTAGAAAAAAAGTACTACATGAAGAGAGACGACTGTAACAGGGACGCCATATTTTATGAAAGATGGAACAAAGAATAAACCAGAACAAGGAAGAGAAGGTCGTAATTGAGATAAGCGAGAAAAAGACTGGATGATGACGGAAGGCTTAGAGACAAGCCCCACTTACTCGGATGGATATGTTAAAAGAACGTTTCTAAGATATACACTGAATAAACTACTGTAACCTCGTTAAAGTGTAAGAGATAAAAAGTAGCCTACTTCTTACGGCTGAGATTCATTGAAAGATAATAGCAGACATTTGAGAAAAAAAAAAAAGGCTTGTGATTTTGTGAATTGTTTTGGACTTGTAAGGGCGAAGTTAGGGGGAATGTAACATTTTTGCGAGAGGTAGGGAAGAAGAAGGGGGGCGACAAGAACCTCCGAATAAATCCGTTGTCTTCCTACGCTACCTAGTCCCCACTGGTAAGTGTACGCAGTGTAGCGATAGTAACAGTGGACGATAACAGACATAGCCCTCATTATTGAAATGAAAATTCCCAATCCGAAGGCCGCTGTTTTCGGTTATGGAACCTTTTATTTCTGGTATCATCGACTAAAAAATTCTATTAATATTAATATTACTCCGTTCTTCAGGAGAGGGATGACTGATGTTCCATTCATAGTCATTTACGACTTTCGGTAAAATCTATTAGATAGCAACCGTCGCTATAACTACCACCATCTATATCATCATACAGCACCATCACGTCTCTAACCACTACTATCTTCTCCGTATGATGTTACCAAACTTATACTGTACTACCATTCCTTCCCTCTCCAGTTATAGCCACTACTTCTATTAATGTCACACTATTACTGTCTGGGTCATCATCATCGCTACAGCAATCACTATCATCTCTATCACTTGGATGGAGGAGCAAGAAGAAGAGGTAGGAGAGGAAGAAGAGGAAGAGGAGGAGGAGGAGAAAAGATGAAGAGAAAAAGCAGAAGAAGAAGAAGAAGAGGAGGAGGTAGAAGAAGAAGAAGAAGAGGAGAAAGTGAAAGAAGGGCTGAGGGCTGTCCACATTAATGTGTTGTCATAGTGAGAGAAAACACACCAACACTTGCCCGGTATATTATGCGAATATTGTAACTGGTTTACATTCAGCTGGCATAAAACAAAGACTCCAGTTCTATAGGTGTATTGCCTAATGCATTGAAAAGCTCTAAGTTCGAATTTTCATGGCATGAATATAGCCAACAGGCCATAACATTCGATTAAGGGCAATAAAAACACATAGATCTAGTCTACTGAAAAAGTTTGTGTTGGAAATCAGTGAAAAGAATGTGACATATCTAAAGATACGGATGAGGGCGATTTAAAGATCCTTATTAAAGATCCATATTAATTCTTTATGAGTATGGATGCTAGACAGATTTTGGCTTGTTTCATAGCTAAATTCTGTAATCAATAACATAGGCGGGGAGGTAGTCAGTAGAACGTTTCATGGCATGAAGAAATTCACACACATAATCTACTTGTTTGGTACATCTCAATTAATAGTAAATCTATAAAGATGCAGTGTAATAATTCTCATTTATGGTCATAGGTGATAAAGAAGGACTAAGAGAGAACAATTTAGGACGGTATGTTATGCATGTAAAGGAAAAGAAAAGTATAATATGTGGCCAAGAAGGTGACTGACACACTGTAAAGAAACACGGAAGCGTTGTGATCTAGACATGAGCAGGAGGCGACAACAACTGAAAGTGAATTTGTAAAACAGTAATGACTCAATAACTCAATACGCACGAAGACAGGGAAAGAAGTACCAACATATCTTTATCTTATAATGAATTAACGATGAAAGCCATTAGAATTAGAGATCAATCTCTCTTTCTCTCTCTCTTTCTCTCTCTCTCTCTCTCTCTCTCTCTCTCTATCCCCCTCTCTCTTTTTTGTTTTTTGGCTGTCTCTTCCTCTCTCTCTGTCTTTTAAGCAAGACTGTCTCACACACGAATCAGACAACGATTTTCTATATATCTACATACGTATTAAAGATAGAAAACAACATGATGAATTTTATGCAAGACATAAAATAGGACCAGTGCGAGAAGGTAATTTTCTTAGGCACAACCCACAGATACTTTATTCGGAAAACTACCCCTTTACAGCGGGGGTTTCACTGGTCGGGGTTACCAGCTAAACGTCCAATATACAATACAATATAAATAACTCTTTAAAGTGTCCATTTACATATAGAGATGTACAGTCCATAAGCTAACATTCATTTCATTTAAAAGCGTTCTTCTTTATAAGGTCTCCACCTCGCACAGCCTTTTAAAATCTTATTCTACAACAGTTATGTATGAATTTTTTTGGTTAGGCTGTCGAGTTGACTCATAAAATTATTAATACAAGGCTCTGAGTCTAATAGGAGGATGGTTTTAGTAAAGCTGGACAACTGTAAAAATTCGATAAATACACTCTCACATTCTTATAATATGCATAAAATCTGTAATTCTTGATAGAAATTTCTTCTTTTGTCCTTATACTTCTTACATTCAAAAAGCATATGTACAATACCTTCTTTCATACCCCAATCACAACTCTGGCATTGATCGTTTTCTCTCATATTCAGTCTTTTAAGATCAGCATTTAGACTTAAAATCCCTCTGCGTGCATTAAATTTAATTTGACATAAAACAAAGCCATATGGGTCTCTTAAATATGATTTCAATTTAAAATTCTTGCATTTAGTAAAATAGTAATATTACAGCTGTCCCTCATAAAATCTCTTTTCCTGTTCTTAATCACATTTAAAAAGGGTTTATAAACATTTTCCCTCCTTCCACAGCGTATAACCAGTCTAGTCCCGCCTCATACAATGTACTTTTGATATTGTTACAAAATTCCCAGCAACAGACATGGATGGGATGCTGTAAAGTTTATTGAGCAACACCAGCGTCAGCCTGAAATTACTCATATTGAGTACTCTGTGAAATCACTTGATTCTAACTTTAGATATTGTTTCCGTTATATCCTTCCACCCAAGTTCTTCAAGAATAGCTTTTTTTAGAAACATTCAATTTACATCTTAGGATACTTTTTGCGCACTGATATTGGATGGACTGTAAGGTTTGGAGTCCGCGCTCGCTAATGTTTCCCCAAACATGATTGTGAGGCATGGAGGAATGTAGGGCGAATAACTTGGTGCTAGATGGAGTGGTTTCAAATACTTTTCAGTGTGGTAGGTGAATCTCAAATTCCTCAAATACTTTGTATTCTTCACCTTCTTTTATCGATAAATCACTAAGTGACCAAAGTTTTCTTAGCAAATCTTGCAGGAAACAAGCATCTTTTGTAACTTCATTTCTATAGCAGCTATTAGGGCAATGTCATCTGCGAATAATAGGGCATTTGTAAGCTATTTGCAATGTTAATACCTAATTTTACAGTTTTTAACATATCTACAAAATCGAGCAATAAGACGGAACAAAGTGTCGGCGACAAAGGACATCCTTGTTTTAAATTGTTTCCCGCGTGCTCAGATGTAGAAGATAATGTTAAAACATTTCAAGTTGAGTGGAAATGCTGGGATAATACAATGACAAGATTAACAGGAAAGGCACACTTCACTTCACTTCGCTTCACTCAAGGGTTGACACACTAGTCCTGAGAACGTTAGTGTCCTCTTAGGTATCGCTTCCTCGGAATACATATGGAAAATGGTTCAGCCATAGCTACTACGAAATACTACAATGCAGAACATGCGTGTATTCGTGTTCCGTATATTCTTACTTCTCAAACCATAAGTTATGATAAAAAACTAGGTGATCTGGATGACTAAAGGGAGGGGGCAGTCCTTGTCTCAGTGGTTAAATCACATCAGTGAGTTTTCCAAGGCACTTTTGTCTTCCACTGAATGTCATGGTATAATACTTTTCCTCAACATTAGAAACTTTAAAGACAACTGAATCGGTATCGACCTTGTTATGTTGACCTTGATCAATTCAAAGTCATGCCAGTTAACAGTGATACCTTTATCAGAAGATCGCATGCAAAGAATGCCATTTGCTTGTGCAAGACTATTCCAGTCAGTCACATCTTTGGTTTCTATTAATGTGACCTCGTATGGTTTTATTTTGCACGCTGGCTTTATGATCAGGAACAGTTCTGTGTGTATTATCAGTGCCTTTTCAATTACACTGTGAACTCCATCGTCTTCGTTTTGGCCATACCCCTTCTCAAATAAATGCAGACTGACCGACTTCACACTTGATGCAGTCTCAAGAAAAACTTTGATTATGTTCGGGCAGAACTGATTTTTTTTCTGACCAAACCTTCCGTCTGAAAAGAGTTCAGTGTCAGTGACACCTTTTTTGTCAACTTCCATTAGGAACTTGTGAAGGCATGAGGAATTTCATTTGCCCCACGTTTTGTTATGCCTTCATGCCAATATATGAATGCTCATGGCTTTCAGTCAAGTTATATATCATGAAGTTGTAATTTGACAAACATCTCTTCTAGTATAGTTTACGACAAATGGCGATAAGTAGGTAAATGATTTTCTGGAGATCAAAAAGAGCAACAATCACGTTGCCTGAATATTGCGATTTTTGCTTCAGCATGTCTTTAGTATCTCAAACTCTGCTGATTTCCTCACAATGGCGGGAAACTGTTCTTCAAGGTCTCTATCAGGTATCTTGGTCTTTCTGCAGGAGTCGCGCAGGCCACACATATCTTTCTTTAGTTTATGCGCTTTCAGTTTCATTTCATGGAACATGTTCAGGTAGAATTCATAACTGACTCCATTCTCTTGTCCATTCTCTTCCTGGAACATATGGTGCATCTGTTCCTCTGTGATGTCAGGAAGTACCTTCACCAGGGTAAATTTCCCATGTGGAGATCACCACATTTTCAACCTTAGCTCCAGTCTGGAACCTCTGCGTGTCGCTCATCTTCCTCGGGTCTTTCGTACTGACGGTGTTTATGGAAGCGTCCATGTCCCTTAAAAATAACGTCAAAGTGCTTCATCTATATTGTTGGTTGATTCAAACGTGATTCAATCAGCTCAGCTGATATCAATTTGATGACTGAGAATGAGGAACAATAAACTGATGTGTCCTCCTAAATAATTTTTCAGTAGATGGGGCTGGGGATGCGAACTGGCCTGTCAAAGGCTCGTTATTGGCCATAGCATCAAAGAAATTCGCCGCCTGTCTATCGCATAAACGAAGTAGCATTTTATTTAATGTTATCTCTTCGGTTTACAATGCCAGCGCAATAAGGTGACATATGTCGCTCCTACTGCCGTCAGACCGACCGTGGTAACAATTCACATCTATCCTTCAAGTCATTTAGCACCTACACTTGAAATCATGCGCCGACGGAAGAAGCCAGAAACAAAGAGGGGTTACACAAACGTAGCTCAGCAGTGGCATTTTGCACATAAATGCGAAAGTCGAGAACCCAGCGGCGAGTTTTATGAGTGACAGGTGGCGATTTATCGCTTTGTAGATTGCACAGTGGGTTTGGCCACCGATGTCCAGCCCTTCCACTAACTGGCGAATCACGACGGGTCAGTTTGCGGCGGTTTGCTCTAAGCGACTCTGGGGATGAGTTCCATCTGCAAAATGATCTCCATTGCATAACTCTGAAACTATGGCGATTTCGCCTGTCATGTTTTGACACATAAAACTATGGCATGAAAGGGACACACAAATGCCATAACTCAGAATGTGAAAATTTGTCGATGCATCACTTTGTGGTGGCAACGACTTAGTACTTACAATAGCAACGACGTTACACACCGATTGTCAGATGATGTGCGAACGTTGGCAACACTCGATGAATAGTCCTTGTTAAGTTTCAGTACATCCAGCCAGACATCAGTCTCTCTTTATAGATTAAGCTATTGGTTGCTGTCTGTGCAGTAATTTGATTGCAGTTTTGCTATTAAAAAAAGACTTTTCCCACTGGATCGTTCCGTGTCTAGCTTCTTGGGATGTCATCATGGTCTTATGGGGTGGGAGGGATTGCATAAAGCCATGGATCCCAAATCCTCTTCTCCTTTTTTGTTTTGCCTTCCCACTTCTCCACTTTCCTCTCCCCATCCTCGAATTCTCCCCTCCCCTATTAAAAAAAAAAAAAGCAACAACTCTGCCTTATCTTTTTGCTGTGAATCCCAGTTTTCAGGAACCCACTTTATCCTGAGAGGACATAGATTTATATCCTATTCATATCAATTCTTACTGCGATTGTGCCAAGAGAAACTTCACGAGTTCAGCTATGGAGCACTATTCCGAGAAACACAGAATAAAGACTCAGGTGTGAATTTTCTATCTGCGTTTTTGACATAAAAGCAAATACAGGACATTATCCCGATAAACTTGGCAACGGTGTGAAGGGAGTATTATGAAAAGTAATATGTATCTCACCTGATAAAAGCACAGCAGAAACAGGACGACGAACAGCAGCTTCGCGGTTATGGAATAATCCAGTCTATACAGTGGTGCCATCTTGCATTCAAAGAGACGCTGGCGTTCTATTCCAAAATTTCACTCTCTCAAGCTTGGACAGTTATCATCTAATACCAGAAACAAACCACATATGTTACTGATGATCCAAGGCTTGAAATGGTTATTAAAACAGAATCTGGAGAAAAATGGATGGATGGATGGATGGATGGATGGATGGATGGATGGATGGATGGATAACGATCATTTAACCCTTTAGCTACGTTCGACCTACATGTACGTCCCGCAAGTAGCATTACTATGTGGTATAGGACGTACTCGTGCGTCTTATTTCCTGCACATAATGAACTATTCCTACTTACAGGCTAATGAACTCATGAAATCAGCATGGAACGATCTGCATACTACATTCCACATACAGCACTTGAAATTTTTTATGGGGAAGGTAACAATAATTATCGGTACTGTAAAATCAAGTTCCAGTACTGTGTATAACAGATATAAGTTCAGTTTGCCACAGCCAGGCAGAGCGCATTTCGACTGCCACATAGAATGTGACGTCAGAGTAAAGACTTCGCGTACACATCAGAAACGAGGCAGATAACGCCGGAAAAGCTTGTTACTCAACGTTCCTCCCTGTGGTAATAGTTTTAGCATGGCTTTGTCACTCGGAGTGTCTTAACAGAAAGAGAACACGAAAGCTTCCGAAACAACCACCTGGAACCAATGAAACAACAGTGAGACAATTGCTTTAAGAAGTTATAAAGACAGGCCTTTAAGAGTTAAAACCTCATGTGCTCGTAAAGACAATGTTTACCAAAAATCGTCAGTCAAACACTTCGCCACTCATTTGACTGAGTTTTTCAGGAGAGGGAAAAAAAAAACTGCATTAGAAAACCCCAAAGAATAATGCTTTGGTGCTGTTTTTTTAACCAGTGATTTTTTGACTTATTTTGTCTGTCACAATTGATGGATGTATTAGATTGTAGCAAGCACGAAAATACATCAGTTGGCAATTGCCTATCTCTGAGATTGGCAGTCTGACTATGACTGACAAAATAAATCTCTGGTCGAGTATCCTTTATCTTTCATGAGCTAAAATATCCCATAAACTCGAAATTACAAACTGGTCCACTTAAATCCACATTTTTAATGCAGCAGAAGTAATGGTTCAACCAGAGAGGTCCAAAACTGCCATCTGTGAACATCACTAAATTTGATCACTCCGTATCTTTTGCGACAGGTAATCACTTATCAAGAGGAAGTCTTGTATAACAAAAAATGATTACTTTTAAAATGCTTACATTCACACAGTCTGTTTGTCCGGCGATAGTCTGTTACGAAATTGTTGGTTTATTCAAGTTAAATGAAGAGTGAGCACAAACCCTACTTAAGCTGTCACGTAATGGCCGAATACTAATATGATGATGACGTCAATTATTCTAGAGTTTCTATTTAAGTTAGTATAAAAGGCACAGAATTAGTATTTTGAGTTGACTGTTATGGTCTGTATATAGTGAATTGATTGCTGGTCATTAGTGGCATTTTCCTGATTACGCCTTGTTACCAGTAAAGAAGTGTCCTATTTCTGCATAACAGACTTGGTTTGTGTATCGACGTAGCAACATCAGTGGCGTTAATCGGGAGAACCTGTTGTATTTATTGCCTCTCCACTACACGTCTATACTGATCGACACTTGCTCGCTACAGTTATACATATTTTTTTAGGGGGGCGGGGGAGGGGGAGGGGTGATTAGAAGTCTTGATTATATAATTGGGAAGTTCGCACCAGGAGACCATATACCTATACAGCCAAATAACCAACTATCGGACTAAGACACATACATGCACTTAAACACAAAAAAACAAAACAAAAATATTAAAGTTTACGAAGCAAAAGCAGTTTCTTCAGACAGAAGCGCTTCATACCAGACTAGTGCTTTTTATACAGTCTGCATGTTTATGAAAAATGTGGACGATTAGTTAAAAGTTTAAATGAATATATGTATTTTATGTATGTCATAACTCCCTACTTGCTCTGAAAACGTAATTCGACGCAAAGCTATTAAGGAAAACAAATACTTAAAAAAAAATTATAAACGGCAATTTTTAAGGAGATAATTTCTCTAACGTGTATGATTTTGAAAAATGAGCAAAAGTTAATGAGGAGGATAGATAAAACAAAACATAAAAAAAAAAAAATCGTCATGGCTCTTTACCTATCATGAATTCTTGGGCACAAAGAGTAGGTATTCCGGTCACCGATAGCCCTGATCCTGAATTGGATCTAGACTAATCTGTGCGCGCGTCCTGCCTTGATGGAGGTGAAACGGCGCTGCGTCACCCTTCTCGTGATTCGTCGTTCTCGTTAACTCTCTGTGGCTCATGTGACATGCCCACAATGAGGAGACAACCCGGACAGTCGTGTTTTTGTGTGGGTCAGTGTGGGTGACAGGGAAGCTTACGGAATGTATAGTGGCTCTCATAGAGAAAAAAACTTTTTTGGCAAAATAACGCAGTGAGACACCAGGAAGTAAAATGATTCCATTATTCCAATGGGTCAATCTGCAGTTGAAGAGCTTATTTTCCAAAATGTTGAAAACTTACTTTACCGGTGTATTCAGTGACACATTCCTACATCAGACTAATTCATCAAAATCAAAACTGAACTTGGAATCTGGATTCCTTCAAGAGTTATGTGATTTATGTATTCCTCACATTTAAAATCATTATTGAGTTACACGTCACTGCAGTAGGGGGTTATAGGTGATTTGATTTCATATAGTCAGCATCAGAGCAAATGACTCTGCAACAGCATCAGTCTAAGAGATGTAAACTACGGTTTGTAGGCTAAATAAAGTGACTCAGAGATATGGATACTCATGAGGAATATTGTCAGTCATATTTGATGCTTTTACTACAACACTCCTTATTTTGACTCTGTGACATGCATTATGTAAGGAAGATAGAGAGTGACTCTCCTTAGCACTGCTGAATCAGTAATGAACTTAATTATGTTAAATTCAATGTAGCTTATTAAAGATTAAATTTCTTATATTCCGTATTCTCAAAATCAGAGCACAAACATAGGGTATCCAAGTGGATGATGAAGCACTGAAAATGTTAGCAGCGCTTGGTGTCAAGTTCACTCTGAGGTAAACTAATTTGAATGTATGAACTATCTTCATATTGTTTTTCTCTTTCACTGTAGCTACTGAACTCTATTGTCTATCCAATTCTTTGTGTTTGTAATAGAATGTTTGAAGTAAAATGTAGAAAATGATGTACAGATTAAAATGGTGCTAACATTTCACTGATGTAAGTTTAATATAACTGAGATTTTAATAAATGAATTCCCTGTTAAAGCAAAATGCCTTCAGCATTAGTGAAATGACTAGTTAGTAATACAAAATCGATTAATTGTTTCTTTGCCAGTAAACGCCCCTTTCCCTTCTTTCTGCATTTGCTGATTGTGAACACACCAGTGCTGTTACAGTGAAATTTAAAATAACCTAAATCTTGAAATAATGTTTGTAATATTGCAGGATTAAAAAGAAGGTACCTTAAAAGAGCATGTCTTTTCTCTGCGACACTCATAACTGATCTTTGTGTTTGTCATCAATATGTAGTAGTGTTTTTCTTCTGCTTGTCTGAAAATGTGCAGGTCTGTTCATTGGTCTGAGAATTGTCTCCTACAGATATGCAGTCCAAGTTCTCACACCATCCAGCATCATGTCTCGCATCAACGGCAAAGATTCAGTCACCAAGGAAGAAGTTGAGGAAGTGTCAGGCCTCCTTTACGATGCCAAGTCTTCGGCAAAGATCTTAGCGGAACAGGAAGACAAATACATGAAATAACAAGCTTTAACATAGTGTTGATAGTATGAGTGGAAATTTAGAGTCACTTGGCTGCTGAGACCAACTGAAGAAACCATGTCTAGGGCATCCCTACAGAAAGGCCGGAAGAGCTGTTGTCTTTTTTTACCTTAGACCGTCAGAGAACGGGTTAGATAGCTTTCTTCTGAGAAACTCATGTATTAAGGATATTCTTAAAGAGACAAGATTTGTGAATGTTGAGGATTAGTAGAGACTGGCCAGATTTGCTGGGATGATGGAAGAGAATAATCTGATAGTATCTTAGATGCTAAAGATAAATGATTCTTGGATATTGATTTCTTAAGAGATCTTGCCTGACACTTCCTCAACTTCTGCCTTGGTGACTGAATCTTTGCCGTTGATGCGAGACATGATGCTGGATGATGTGAGAACTTGGACTACGTATCTGTAGGAGACAATTCTCAGCTCCAGCTCAGTGAAATATATGACGTTTATAATAGGTACATTATTTTCTAAAGATGGACGAGAATAACTTCAGAGACATTATAACTATTTCTGCCCTATATTGTAGATGACAGTTCTGTTGTAAGTGTCATGGGAAAGCGTTTCATTCACATTTTTCTCAGCCCACTCATCTGTAAAATGGGTACCTGACTTTAGATGTGGAGGATATTTTCTGAATGCTAGATTGCTAGTGATTAGCACCTCTTATGGGCTGCAGGGCTGTATACTTCCCAGGAAGTGGTAAAAGTCCAAGAATGAACAGGCCTGCTAGGGTAATAAAGCTTAAAGTCATGTCAGTGGGTATTAGCCTGGATCAGGATGTATGAACTGCATTATTATTATCCAGAGACTCTTTCCACCCAGTGCTTAGTTTTACGGTTTGGGGAGAGAATATCCCTGGATGTTATTATTACCTGAGAACTCTCCGAGTGTGCTTTCTGTTTAACACTAAAATCAAGCACTGGGTGGAAAAATCTGCGGACATTGCTGGATTCCTTATCCGCCATACACCATAGTAATTCCTGTTTGTCATCTGTCTCCTACCACTGCCGTCTGTCTCCCACCATACCAGTAGATATAGTTTAGACTGGATCTAGATTCTAACTGAACATAATTATACTCCAGGGTACAAAAACCGAGTCGAATGAATGTGCCTCAGGACAGGATAATGTAAGTAGTGCATCATCCCGCTTGCATGTAAACATTTAAAAAGGAAGAATTCTAATTCCTAGGAACTGTATCTCATAAGAGACGTCCCACTTACGCCGATTCCCCAGTATAACAGTCTGTGGCAGTTAAAATGGCCACATGCCTAACAGGAAATAATTCATGAAATTACTAAAATCAATAAGAATTTACATTTATTTCCCTTATAGTTTGTAGAAGGGGAACAGCCCGAAGGACTGTCTATACTGCACTGGGATGCCACTCACTTTTCATAAAACTCTCTGCAGCTTTTGCGGCTTCGCAGGAATTTATAAGGACTTGGTCTCTGATCTGAAACCTCTCCTTTCACAGAGCCAAATCAAGTTTGATCTCTAAATAAAGCTATTTTAAACAATGAAGAAATGAAGCTATCTCTTAAACAATAAAGACGCATAAATTTACTACATAATATTAGGCTACAAGACAGAAATCGAAAGCAGACTTGCCAACCCCAATTTACCATGTATCAGACTGCAGATGAGGCTATATGACTAAAACTCATCATATGGTTTGGTTCTTCTGATTAGTTTTTCAAATACACGTTCTTCATCAATGTCAGAAATTGACTGTAAACACAAAGGCTAGGACAAATTGCCTCAAAATCCTGTTTCTCAAAGTGCCAGGGTTGGAATTTGGTAAGAGAAAGCTTTCTTTGGGAAACCCCTAGTTACTACAAGAAATCCTTTTAAGATTTTGTTGCTTAGATCTCTTGCTTTCAGTCATGAATCAGATTAGGCCTCTCTGCGATAATCAACGTAGATCTAGTCAAGGTGCTCCGCGAAGTCGACCAGCCCAACTCACACACCGCACGAAAAAGACAAGCAAGAGCGACGGACGATCAAGCAATCCTAGTACTGCGTAAGCTAGAGGCCTACGAGGCAATTTCCACAGAAGAACATTATGTATTGGAAAGCGTATATGTATTGGAAAGCGTATCGCTGAATTAGGGTGTCTCATATGGTTTCTGTCCTCTAAATGAGTTTTCAAAACCAAAATAACCGCAGCTACAACAATTCAGAATTTGCGAACGCGTTACTAAGGCCGGAAGTGACCTTTTAATAATTCTAAACTATCTAGTCATACGTCGGCCGTACTGAAACGTTTATGCGTATTGTGCATGGATCTATTCATACGGCGGCCGTACCGAAACAGTCGATAAAATTTCGGATCTCGGAATTTTTTTTTTTCTTGTCAAGAGTCGTCACCGGTTCTCGGACCGACCTCGGATGGCATTCTCAGAGCTGCCAGTATTCTCGGATCTCCGAGAATTCTCGGAAGTTTACAAATAATTACATGCTAATCAAGTTCACTCACTATTAAGTTTGGTTAATATGCTACTTTAATTTTAATTTTGAACAACATAAAATTTACTAACTTTAACTCTGTAATCTTACCTTTACTGAATAACATGTCTAGTTTCGTGCACATGTCGTAATTTTTTTAGGAAGGGACATAACCTTGATTTCTGAGTGTATTCAGTATTTTCTTGAGTTGCTTCTCTTACTCCACCACCATGTTTCAGGTTTTTGACAACTATTAACTCCTTTTTTGGGGCGTTGCCTCCGCCGCCCNGTTAAGCCCCTTTTTCTTCCCTTTAAAAGATCGAGCAAAAGAAATACTTTAACCTCAATGGAAGAAATTTCCCGAAATCACAGTGGTATATGTAGAATAACACAAAATGTTAATAGGGTCAAAGAAGAAAAAACAATAGGTGTCAAAGACCCTCAGAAAAAGGGGAGTCAACGCCCAAAATTTTTCACAAACGTCTTTTGAAAAAGATCACCTCCAATTCTGATTTGGTCCCCAATTTTTTATTTGGCTGGTTTTGACCGCGTGCGAATACATATAGGCATACACACTTCATTTTTTTTTTTTATCTAGAAGGCTCAAATTGTACCTGAAACTTTGAAACTGGATGCTTTGTTTAGATCACAGGTCATTTTAGACATTTCTACACCCTGACACTGGCTGGCAGGGCCCCAAAAAAGGGAATTTTATAAATTAGCGGATTAATTGTACAATGAGTGATTTGCCCCTCTAATAGGTGTCGCAAACCTTCACTAACACCGAACCTATCACATCAACAGTAGTTTGCTGCAGAAGACGGGGTATAGGCCAAGATATGTACGAGAGCATAGAAATCAGCCTACAGTTTACAGGTCAGTTAGTAGCCGAGATATTCATAAAGAAATGACTTAAGTAACAAACATTTCATTATTGACAAGGGAAAATGTAAGCGAGAGAGAGAGAGAGAGAGAGAGAGAGAGAGAGAGAGAGAGAGA
>JAWQUT010000052.1:522095-553255 GCA_033807755.1 Ellobium chinense | reverse complement strand
AGGGTATCCAAGTGGATGATGAAGCACTGAAAATGTTAGCAGCGCTTGGTGTCAAGTTCACTCTGAGGTAAACTAATTTGAATGTATGAACTATCTTCATATTGTTTTTCTCTTTCACTGTAGCTACTGAACTTTATTGTCTATCCAATTCTTGGTGTTTGTAATAGAATGTTTGAAGTAAAATATAGAAAATGATGTACAGATTAAATGGTGCTAACATTTCACCGATGAAAAATTAATATAACTGAGATTTTAATAAATGAATTCCCTGTTAAAGCAAAATGCCTTCAGCATTAGTGAAATGACTAGTTAGTAATACAAAATCGATTAATTGCATCTTTGCCGGTAAATGCCCCTTTCCCTTCTTTCTGCATTTGCTGATTGTGAACACACCAGTGCTCTTACAGTGACATTTAAAATAACCTAAATCTTAGAAATAATGTTTGTAATATTGCAGGATTAAAAAGAAGGGACCTTAAAAGAGCATGTCTTTTCTCTGCGACACTCATAACTGATATTTGTATTTGTCATCAATATGTAGTAGTGTTTTTCTTTTGTTTGTCTGAAAATGTGCAGGTCCGTTCATTGGTCTGAGAATTGTTTCCTACAGATATGCAGCCCAAGTTCTCACACCATCCAACATCATGTCTCGCATCAATGGCAAAGATTCAGTCACCAAGGAAGAAGATGTTAACAGTAACAAAGCACAACCAAAATAAAAATAGTTTGATGCATTATCAGAACATGAATAGGCTTACTGAAGAAGGGGGAGGGTGAATCGAAGTTTTCATTCAGGCTTATGATCAAGAATTAAACTTATTCATTCTGAAGTGATGGTCCCCTTTCTAACCCTACTTTACTGATTCTAACTGAACATTATACTCCAAAAAACCGAGTCGAATGAATGTGCCCCAGGACAGGGTAATGTAAGTGGTGCATCATCCCGCTTGCACGTAAATATTTAAAAAGGAAGAATTCTAATTCCTAGGAACTGTATCTCATAAGAGACGTAAAATGGCCACATGCCTAACGGGAAATAATTCATGAAATTACTAAAATCAATAAGAATTTACATTTATTTCCCTTATAGTTTGTAGAAGGGGAACAACCCGAAGGACTGTCTATAATGGGATGCCACTCACTTTTCATGAAACTCTCTGAAGCTTTTGCGGCTTCGCAGGAATTTATAAGGACTTGGTCTCTGATCTGAAACCTCTCCTTTCACAGAGCCAAATCATATTTGATCTCTAAATAATGCTATTTTAAACAATGAAGAAATGAAGCTATCTCTTAAACAATAAAGACGCATAAATTTACTACATAATCTTAGGCTACAGGACAGAAATCGAAAGCAGACTTGCCAACCCCCATTTATCAAGTATCAGACTGCAGATGAGGTTATATGACTAAAACTCATCATATGGTTTGGTTCTTCTGATTAGTCATTCAAATACGTTCTTCATCAATGTCAGAAATTGACTGTAAACACAAATTGCTTCAAAATCCTGTTTCTTAAAGTGCCTGGGTTGGAATTTGGTAAGAGAAAGCTTTCTTTGGGAAACCCCTAGATACTACAAGGAATCCCTTAAAGATTTTGTTGCTTAGATCCCTTGCTTTCAGTCATGAATCAGATTAGGCCTATCTGCGATAATCAACGTAGACCTAGTCAAGGTGCTCCGCGAAGTCGACCAGCCCAACTCACACACCGCCCGAAGAAGACAAGCAAGAGCGACGGACGATCAAGCAATCCTAGTACTGCGTAAGCTAGGCCTACGAGGCAATTTCCACAGAAGAACATTATGTATTGGAAAGCGTATATGTATTGGAAAGCGTATCGCTGAATTAGGGTGTCTCATATGGTTTCCGTCCTCTAAATGAGTTTTCAAAACCAAAATAACCGCATCTACGACAATTCAGAATTTGCGAACGCGTTACTAAGGCCGGAAGTGACCTTGTAATACTTTAAAACTATCTAGCCATACGCCGGCCGTACTGAAACGTTTATGCGTATCGTGCATGGATCTATCCATATGGCGGCCGTACCGAAACATTCGATAAAATTTCGGATCTCGGAAATTTTTTTTTCTTCCCAAGAGTCGTCACCGGTTCTCGGACCGACCTCGGATGGCATTCTCAGAGCTGCCAATATTCTCGGATTTTCGAGAATTCTCGGAAGTTTACAAATAATTACATGCTAATCAAGTTCACTGACTATTAAGTTTAGCTAATATGCTACTTTAATTTTAATTTTGAATAACATAAAGTTTACTAACTTTAAATCTGTAATCTTACCTTTACTAAATAACATGTCTAGTTTCGTGCACATGTCGTAATTTTTTTAGGAAGGGACATAACCTTGATTTCTGAGTGTATTTAGTATTTTCTTGAGTTGCTTTTCTTAATCCACCACTGTTTTTCAGGTTTTTGACACCTATTACACTCATTGTGTACAAGCCAATTAATCCGCTAATATATAAAATGCCCCCTTTTTTTGGGCGTTGACCCCCCCTCCCCTTTTTCTTCCCGTTAAAAGATCGGGCAAAAGAAGTGCATTAACCTCCATGGAAGAAATTCCCCGAAATCACAGTGGTATATGTAGAATAACACAAAATGTTAATAGGACCAAAAGAAGAAAAAACAATAGGTGTCAAAGACCCTCAGAAAAATGGGGGTCAACGCCCAAAATTTTTCACAAATGTCTTTTGAAAAAGATCACCTCCAATTCTGATTTGGTCCCCAATTTTTCATTTGGCTGGTTTTGATCGCGTGCAAATACATATAGGCCTACACACTTCATTTTTGTTTTATTTAGAAGGCTCAAATTGTACCTGAAACTTTAAAACTGGATGCTTTGTTTAGATCACAGGTCATTTTAGACATTTCTACACCCTGACACTGGCTGGCAGTGGCAGGGCCCCAAAAAAGGGGGATTTTATATATTAGCGGATTAATTGTACAATGAGTGATTTGCCCCTCTAATAGGTGTCGCAAACCTTCACTAACACCGAACCTATCACATCAACAGTAGTTTGCTGCAGAAGACGGGGTATAGGCCAAGATATGTACGAGAGCATAGAAATCAGCCTACAGTTTACAGGTCAGTTAGTAGCCGAGATATTCATAAAGAAATGACTTAAGTAACAAACATTTCATTATTGACAAGGGAAAATGTAAGCGAGAGAGAGAGAGAGAGAGAGAGAGAGAGAGAGAGAGAGAGAGAGAGAGANNGAGAGAGAGAGAGAGAGAGAGAGAGAGAGAGAGAGAGAGAGACAGACAGACAGACAGAGAGACGGACAGACAGACAGACAGACAGACAGACAGACAGACGTACGTACGTAGTAATCTAAAAGACATGGAGAATAGAATAAACTAAACCAGTCATTTTGGTAGATTGTTTTAATTTCATTTTAACTCAATGTATTTTTTTTCTAACTGTTACGTTCATGAAATCTTGAATGACATGAACCAAAGCTGTGTATGTCTCTTTTCAAAAATAATATATACAGTTGAAGTATTTTGTTTTAAGTGGCAAGGTATACAGTATTCTTTCTCATATATTTCAGGGGGGGAGGGGGGGGGGATGTGAGCTCAGTCTGATAATTTTTCTGATGTTACATATTATTTTAGGGAAGTGTGTCATTATGGATTTTACCAAATTACTGTGAACGGTTAATTTGGAGAAGATGGGTAGAAAAAACCTACACTAGAACGTTCATGCCTTTGCCGGGAATCAAACCAGGGTCTCTCAGCTGGCAAGTCTGAACATGTTACCACTACACAACAGGGACGCTAACTTAACAGCAATTTAAAATACTTACTGCCCGAATATGTTCCCTAACTTCCACGTGCCAGCCTAGTGCTCACCCGAGACTCTAATACACTTCTTGACTGCTCACATAGTTTCATGTGTTATTTAGTATGGCAAGAGCAAAACTCACACATATTAAAGGGACATAGATTAGTTGTAGCAGAAAATATTAGCAGATATTCCTTTCCAAGCATGCATTTTTTCCAAATTAACCATTATTTATGCAATGTTTTTTTCAGCTTTTGAAATAATCAGTGTATAGATCTAAAAATGAGTACCAATTAAAATGGTCAAATTTGATACTGGTCAGTTAAACAGCATATAGAGAAAAATCCAAAACAAATATTTTGTCATACTCTTTTATAAATGTCTTAGCTGTTTCCATGCTGCAAGTATAATTTTCTATATGTAACATCTCAAAGTGTTTCACAGTAACTAGTAATAAGATAATGCCAAATGATTTTGCCTTAGATCTTAATCCTTTTGCATAAACTGTCCACAAAATTTTAATAACTTGCTGCATAACAGTACTAACATACAAAGATATTTCAATAAGGCCACCTTTAAATATCTCAATATCTGAATAAAACAGTGTCAAACACCCTACATTTAGAATGCTGGATGGGGCAACCACTCTAGACAATATTAAACTATATAAAAGAGCAAGCAAGCCCATGAAAATGTCTCTATTACTCATAAGTAGCAGAGCAGAATGATGCCCAAGGCTGAAGATCAGTGTTGCAACATGCAAGATGATGACTCCTCAAATAATGAAACAAATGTTTTGTTGAGAAATGAATGTGGGACAGTAGCCATGACATCTCAAATAGCAAACGTCTGTTTGTCCTCAGCAATCATGAGTAAAATGCCCTGGAAATTATGTAATACTGATCCAGAGAGGCCCCCAATATAAAACTTATCGCCCCAAAATCATCCCCAAAGTGGATAAACAAAATATTTCAAGCACTTAGCAAAAATATCACATGAGATTCACATGCACTAGTAATAAAGTGACGCTGTATGGAATGTTACAAACCAGTAAAAATAATCACATAAATATGTATTATGACTGAAAAATATACAGCAGATTAACAAGAAATTGGCTCGTGAATATATTATATCTACAAGGCAACATACATAGGATGAGAAACAAGTTTTTTTCCCCCTTCTAAAAGTTATTCATAAGTGTAGACAGATGGAAAGATAGCGAGTGCACGGATGAGATGGAGCGACTTCTCCATGTGCCTGAGGATCTTAGTAGGTGATCCCATGCATGCTGAATAAAATCCAGTTCTTGGTGAGATACAAAAAAAAGGAGCTGGCTCTCTTAATTCTACAGTTTGCTAATCCTTCAAATGATATTTACAAGAAAAATGTCGCCCTCTCTGGGGCTATTACTTCTGAAGTATACATGCTTACTACTCCTTCCTTCGTCTCCTGTTCAACACAGCAAGGGACACCACTTCAGAAATTCCCAGGCAATGAATCGCACATCATAATCTCACTTACCTACATTTATTCTGAGTGGATAAACAAACGTGGCGTCAACTATAGAAAGGAATATGAAAAGTCAATAACTGAAATTTCCAATCTCATTCCATGAAAAATATTAGATGTTAAGTACATGTTTGCAAAACATCGGCACTCTGCAATAATAAGTGTTAAGGAGACTGCAATCACAATATGTCAGAAAACACTTTCTTGAAAAAAGTGTTAGCATTCTGAGAACTGGACAGTCAGGTGGGGTCCAGATACATTTGCCTACTCATATATCCTCAGTTTTCAAGTAAAATGTACTTAGTATGATAATAACAGGTCCAGAATTCAGCACGCACCAAGTTAAAGATAATGATCTAGGAGTTTCTCAAAATTTAGCTTTTCCCTTAAAGTTTAGCCCTATTTGGTCATCAATCACATCTGGAAATTTCTGATGGCAGTTAAAACTTCTAGATCTACATCCTGGGTTAACCAGGAAAGTAGACAACACCAGTCACTTACATGCCTTTAAAAATATCTAGATCATGATAATATGTAGAAACACAAAATTAAAGTTCATATACAGCATGTCAGAAAGGCTTAATATTAATTATAACACATCAAAGCTTTTTGCTAACACAAAGTGTTTTTTTTTTTTTTTTTACGGAGCCAGTTTGTCTTTCATTAGAGTAATCAGAATTTTTTTATCTTACTGTGAACACACACAAGATACTGTCATTACTAGTGTTTTCTCCACACCGCACACTGTGATCCCACAATTTGCCACTTAAAATTTCAAAATCACCATAAAAACACATTGAAAGTGCACAAATTTCCCTTCTTTTTCTGACTTCTATGTTTGCATTTCTTGAGACAGTTCAAAATTGCTCTAAACATCTATAAATCCTCCCCTTACAAATTTAATACAAGGGGGCAATGTCTTCCCCAAGTTATGGGACATGGAGAAAACACTGCTATATCATTATGTGTAAAGAAAATGAGATTTGTGTGGTGAGAAGTGGGGGTGAAGTGAGCAAGAAAGACACAAGGCAAGGAGAAGTAAAGCTTTGATAAAGTAGTCAGGCATCTTGCTCTATGCAAGAAAATAATCGCTGTGTCAGTGCTTCACTATCCCCTACAGGACAGTCACACATTATAGTACATCTCATCCTCTAAAAAGACAAAATTTATCTTGACACTCAGAATATTAATGAAAATACACCTGTAGACAATGGAAAGGGAGGCAAAGCAGGATACTTCTCCATGTGCCTTATGAACTCACCAACATATGTGTGCAGGGTTAGTGACTTAGTAGACAGTGGTGAAGATTCTGAGAGATAAGTGTTGAACAGATGAGGAAAGAGGGATACTTAACAACAGATAGTGTATCTGATATGGAGGGATGGAGATAGAGGATGTGATTACACATTTATGCAAATGTGCACAAATGTGTTAACATATGTGCATACGGTATATAAGACATTACAAATTAGGATGGGCGTTGGTAAGAGAATTGGCTTGGAGTAAACATGAATGTGCTGTACCTTCATATAACAGTATAGCAATGAAATTTATGTCAGGAATGACTTCGTCTAACCTCATAATATGGCTATCAAAACTAGCATTTGCATGCAAAAGTTTCAAAAATACCATATCTCCATGCACCACGAAAATGTCTCTGATTGAGGCACTCAGACCCCAAAAAACAGCAAAACACTTCACCAATCAAAAATAAAAGCTTCTGGTAAAGAAATGAAGCAAACATAAGCATAAACATACAGCCACTGATCATTTCAAAAATGTTAACTTCTGGATCACACAACATTTGAGAAACGTCCGTATGAAAATATTTCTACACAGTGTTATGTACATCTTAAACAACATAGCCTGATGAATGTAAAGGAAATATGAATCTGTATTTTATGAAATCTGTACAATGAATAACCTAACACACTCACCCATGAGAGCTGAACAGTAAACAAAGTGTATTTGCCATTTCAAACATTTATCTTATGAAGCAAAATTCACATGGTGTTAAAACGTTAACTCCATTTTATTCAGTAAAGTGGTGGTTGCTCAAAAGACAATCAGGTTCTCATGGACAACATACAGTTTTATCTACAATTAACACACAATAAAGCATGATGTGAGTATAAATGTGAATTTGTATTTTATGAACTTTGTTCAGTGAATGATCTGACACACGAAACTAAAGTTAAAGCCAGTCATGTGAGAGAGTGCAAGACTCTACCCTCCCAAGACATGGACCACTGACAATGTGTCAGAACACGTAATGTAAGAACTTATCAGTCTAGGGTGAAACCAGACTATTTCGGAGAGTGGAGATGAGTGACAAAATATCTTTTTGCTCAGAACTATTTATGCCTACAAGTCTCTCTGTCAGGACATCGGCACTCACACTTTGATCATTTGTGTTTGATTCCATCCAGTTTTAATGATCAGTAAAATGTTCAGCATCAAGTCAGAAAGGGAAATAGGTAAAAATGATATGTCACCATAATATACACAGGAACAAAAGGCAAAATGAATAAAGCACACTCAACTTTTACAGTAATGGAACTATTTTCTCAGAGCAAAGATGTGGGTTTTATTTCAAGTATATTGATTTTTGTAAATCTACCCATCTCATGGAGCAAAATTAGAAAATCAACAACCCTGGCAACTCTTCCTGTATAATGACAGTGGCTGAACACAAGTATGTTTAAAATTATATAACTTACCATATAGTTCATGGCACTTAGTTCAACATAGTCAAATATACTGAGCTTACTTTAAAATCTTATAACCCTATTTTAAACTTAGTATGGTGTTAGACTGTTAGTCTTTGTCACTTAAATATTCAACATTTGTATATAGGATTGGGGACAACTGCATGAGACTGAAACAGCGATTGGAGAAGGTTATTTGAATGCAGTTGACCAGACTTAATTGTAATGTCACCGGATGATGGAAAAAAAGTAATGCGATAGTAGCGATGCATATTATCACATTATGTGCTGTTTTTTTAGAAGGGCTGGGAGTGACTTTACAAATGTTTTCAGTCATAACACCTGCTTTCATGATATTTAATCTGTGTCTCCATGCCACAGCTTAGATTAGTTTATATCCCCCAATCAATGATTATTGCATTTATATGGAAATGACAATTACATCTATTTCATCTCTTCAGTTTCATAATAAAGTAAAACTTCTCAAAATGAATGCATGGATTTTACTCCTTTGTTTCCCAGGACAATGAATGTAACACCCATTGTTCTGAATGCTCGTAAACAATTGGACAATCAAGATTGCTGAAGTCATTGGTGGATGCTGATATAAAAAACGGGTAGAAATAGAGCAAGTTTTTGACCAAGCTGTTATCACTGTAATACCAACAAGTCATCCCATGCATATTATCTTTTTAACATTGAGTGGACATATCTTGTTAACACTGAATGGACATAATATTTTTTAATTCAGTCATCATCACAGTCCCCTTAAAAAACTTCATCCACTGGATGGTTCACTTTTCTTCTTCAAGCTCAAAACCATAGTTTTCCAAATACAGTCCTGGAATGTCATTTGATTTGCCATTCTGCACAATAGGGGCCTCTTCATCAACATTGGTTTCAAACTTGTTTTCATTTTGGTCGTCAAAAGTGTAGCCCTCCCGAACTTTCAAAGATCTTGGAAAGTCATCAACATCATCAGTGACTCCATTTCCATTGAAGTCAGATGTTGGGACAGAATCATTTCCATTGAGGTCCATATTTGCATATCCCTCTGGGTTGGGTCTAACAGAAGCGCTGCGTGATGGAGGTTTGGGGGCAACTGGAGGTTTAGGGGGAGCATGCGATTTGCCAGGGGATCTTGGAGAGTCATAGTCACTGTTTGTGGAGCTTCTGTTTGAAACCTGGTTGCTACTAGGGCTGTCATACTGGCTTTCTTGAGTGGTCAGTGAGGCTGAAAAGATATTTCAGAGCTCTTATTAAGATGAAATATATAATATATATTGATATTAAATTTATCAGGGCTTTATTCTTAAAATTTCAGGCCTTATGTTGTGAGATAGGAATGTCTTGTAAATTATATACAGCCAAATATGCTTAATCTCAGTTTGGGTAATTGCAACTTCTGCGTAACTACAACATCTCTCACATAACAAAATGCTCTATGTCTATAAACAGTAAATATGTCATTGGACAATCACAGCTCCTTTCATCACAACATTTTCCAGGGTCCCGAGGAGCTACAATTAAGCCGAGGTTACGGCAGTGAAATTAAGAATATACTTACGGTGTCCGCGCTGTGAACCTCTTGGAGTGTCATAGCCTCCATTTGTGGATGGTGTGGTGGATGGGAGACCTGAAATGTTAAATGACCCGTTAAATGTAATCATCATCACCACCATGATCATCACTGGTAAAGAGCTCATTAAGCAAGAAATACTTAAGGCAGTCAAAAAAGTCTCACAGATACAATCCAGAGACATGCATCACTAGTATCCCTTCTGTCCCCCTCCCCCTCCTCTCCCCTCTCCTCAAAGTTTGAAACTTGTCTGGCACTGGACTCAGTGGCAAAATAGCCAGGCTGTATCAGAACAGTATCCAAAATATCTGCTTTCTGATTGTAACTAACTCTTCATCATGTCCAATAGTTTTGGTCACATTGCAACCAGAGAAAGACCCCATTATTTCAGGCCAGTGTGATCCCTGACTCAAAGTGGTAACCAAAACTATTTACCACTGAATTTGATCAGACAGTAAGGCATGCTGAGTTAGGTAGAGGAGAAAATATGAATTGATAATTAAAGCTGTTACACATCAATTGGAAAGTATGTCACAGGGGATTTTGTTATCACCACATAGCATTAATTTTAAGAATGAAGGCTGAAAAGTTATCTAACACTAGAAAATTTCACTTCCTGGCAAGGACTGGAATCTATATATTTCAGCTTGCAAAAAACAGCATGCTATTCAAGTACACCCATAGCACATGCTTGTATATTCCAACCACCTAAGTAGTCTTCCCTAACTTCCATGAAAATGTTTAATGTTCATCCATAACCCTAGCACATCTTCCAGCTGCTGACATAAAAAATGATTGAAATCATCTGTAAGATGATAGCTTCTCCTGCTAAAGAAACAATGGTATCACTATCATAAACAACAATAATAATTAAAGTTGGAATTAAAAACTCACCAAAATCTTGGAAGTCATCATCATCATCAGGCGCAATGTTATTAGCGAATGGGTTGCTGGTTGGTATGGAGTTAACTGCCACATCTGCATAAGGGCCAGCTGTGAATGTAGAAAGGACCACGGGTTTTTCTGATTCTGTTTGTGCTGGGGTAACAGGCTCAGCGTATGGGCTGTCTCCTGCTGACAGGTTGGGTGGGGCTGGAACAGAAATAGAAAATAGATCAGACACAGCACTGTATGTTTCTTAGTGTCAGATAGTTGGTCCCCACTCTTTAGCATGACAAATAAATTATATGTGCCAACTACTAAGCATTTGTGCACCAGTGATTGTCCTCAGATACACATATTTTCCTTTGGCTTCAGTTTGTATTATGGTTGATGAATGTCTACATCATAAGAGTCAATCACAAATACTGCGCTCAAGTAATTTTTTATCTATACAACTTTACACAACACGGCAAAGATTGCTTGAGTCTTTTTAGTGTGCATATATGAGGTATTGTATTACAGTGTTACATTTGGTGAAACATTTATGGTTTGGTTAAGCTGCGGCACAAAGAATGGCCAAACATCTGTGAACACTATCAAAGGTTATAAGAAAGCACTGCACTGCTTCCTGATTTTAGAAATACATTGAAAGTTAATTTGGTGTTCACTACTTAAACTGTTTGTTTGTGTGCAGGACAATTTTTATTATTGAACAAAACGTCTCTATTCTAACCCATTTTTCTTAAACTTTAATTGTCTCCGATGTAGATTGTATACATTCATGTCTTACATTTTATCTAAGTGATTTGACAGCAGTGAAAATGATGTTTAAATTTCCAAACAGATGTTCAAAAATATTGGGAGGAGGGAAAATATGAAATTTGAAAGGGAGGGGATAGAGTGGTAGGTAAGATAATGTAAGCCCATGAAGAAAATTGTGGTAGTGTCTACATCTTCACTGATTCTGTGTCACACTGTACTTGTGTGGACCCTTTGGTATGTGAGTGTTACTCTACCTGGTGCTTGCCATTCTGGAACAGCAACATCATCATCATAATTGGGATGAGGATCTGGGAGGAAGGAATCAACACCAGATCCCATAGCTGGACGGGATGGATAAGGTGGAAGCACTGGAATGTTACTTGGGATGTCACTGTAAGGTCTCTCTCCTGTTCTGCCTGTGTCAGTTCATGCATAGATCTATTTTATCATACAGGTCATGACCATGAATATAGGCTACATTTAGAACGTGGGAGGCAGGGGAAGGGGTTGGGAGTAGGGTAAAAGGCAGATTGTTTGACTGGGTTTGGGGGAGGGGAAGAGAAAAGTAATGACTACAAGTGAACCAAGCCTAAAAATAGCATAATCTTCTTGCTCCCTACCACTTCCCCCACTTCCCAATACCATCTCAGTGATATGTAACCATGTAGACTATGTGACAATGTTTTTATCATGATAGATCCATGACAACAATCACTGTTAATCTGTTATTTATGCTATGATAAATACATTTCTATCTTTCTCTCTCCTATTGAATAAATCAAGACAATGCTTGTCTCAGTTTTAGTAATGGAACATTTAAAGGCTGTGAGCAGAATGCTAGTGAAGATCCACATTAGAACTATATCTACTTGTGAGATTGCAGTCACCAAGCTAGGATTTCAGTTCTGACTGCTTGAAGGTCCTTTGACCCTCACAAACTTCAGTGTGCTAGATTTATTTTGCCCTCACTTAGTGACAGTTTGCCACCTCTTTCAAGAAACACTTGAGTGCCACCTGATCATAATGACTTCCATGATATTAAAATCAACAAGACGCCTTTTAAAGATTACTCTGTTGGCCATTATTCTAATCATCTTGTAGGCCCAATGATCTTCACGGCTAATGATCTTCACGGCTACAAAGATTTGAGCGTACAAAGCTTTACCTTCTTCAGATCTCATGTCAAAGCTGCTATCATCAGAGTCAGAATCCTCTGCCTTGATGGCCTCATCCATGCTCTTCACCACCATGGCCATTTCATCCAGGTCATGGTAATGGCACTCCTCATTCCCTGGTGGAATGTAACAACAACTGCTTATTATTGTTTCCATTGTTGAATCTAGAAAATACTTCTTATTATTCTTTAACATAAGATTCTGACCTTTCTGAAGAAACTAAAAATAAAAAAAAGACTTTCCACATAGCAAAGCTAAGTGAGTGGATGCCTCCGCATGACTAAGAAACACTAGCGCCACCCACTTTTTATTTACTTCGCAGCTCTATTTTCCAATCATGAAGCAAGCTTTATTCTGAAATTCACCCTTTTGAGCTTCACTCTGAGGCCATGGCAAGTACCAGTACAAGATTGTTTATCCTGACTGGCTGATTCAGTAAACTGAACAAAGTTACTTGTGAAGAAGGGAAGTAATGCTTGTCCCAGTTTATGATTTTTGTTGTTCTCTCTCCCTCCAGTTTGTGGTGTTAATATCAAATTCAAACTCACAAATATAGAACTGAAACTGCTCATCTTCCAGACAAACAAAAAAAAAAATTAATGCTCAAAATGCTTTCAATTTTTAAAGAATTCCAATTATGACAATTTGGTTAAAAACGTTCAACCTTTTTGTTAAAACTCACTTGAAAAAGCTTAGTACCTATTTATCATTTGTACACCAAGCATTTTTATGCCCATAAACTTTACCCTTAGTTGCCGGTGTAAAACTAAAGCTAAAACCTGATTCAGTGATGTGATTCATCTGATTTTTAATAACAGTTTGTGTTTCTTTGATGAAAGCTCTAAATGCTTCATAATGAGAGGTGACAAATCATTCAAATCACCTCTGAACAAATGAACAAAAAATACCTGCTGGTTTGGTCCCCAGGGTCTGGAAGTCGGCATACGTATTGCTGGGAGCCCGGTCAAGTCTAGGGGATCTTGCAGGAGCTGTTAAGCCAAGTTTAGGGTCCACAGCACTTGGTTTCACATACCTGTTAAGAACATAGACATGCATTTGCTCATAACTCACAATTATACTATGGCAAACTGTTTTTATTAAACACAGTAATAAAATTCAACTGATGAATGCATTTAGGCATTTGGAGGTCAGCTTTTTATACTGTAATATCAAGCTGGACGAGGAAGGTTGCCTTTCTCAGTCCCTTCCTTAATATAGGCCACAGGATGACCAAATGTTTAGGATGAACAACATACAGTCCTGCCTGGGTTTCAGTCAAAGTGGACAAAATAATTTCTCTGCATTTTTTTCTCAAAAATTATTTTATTATTTCAAATACTTCTTATTGCCTGTCATGCTAAGCTTCCTAAACAGTCTTGAACGCTTTCAATTATGATGCATTTCCCACCGATAATTTGCTGTTTTTCGCTTCAGTCACATTGAATTTTGATGGCTCAGTAGATTACTTCTCTCCTTATATCAGCTATGGCCATTTCATCCATGAATGGGGAAAGTCTAGTTAGTTGTCTTTAATATTATGCCAGAAGAATAGGCAATGACTGAGGGAACACACCTAACTATGACTCCACTTGACAATCTCCACTTTCATATTGGTATTACTGTATTATCATTCTTATTACAAGAGCATATTAATATAAGCTTACCCATCAGCATCCATGTCATGGTATTCTTTACCACCAGTTGCCCCCTGAGCATCTACTTCATCATCAGGACAAAACACCGGCTTGGTTGGGTTGAACAGCTCATCATCATTGGGTGTTGTAGGTAAGGCCATTTGCTAAATTGAGTAAAATATTGAAATCTTCAGATGAGATAAGATAAAAATAAGATAAGATAAGGTAAAATAAGATTCACTTTACTGATCCTTTTTAGAATTTTAGGACAGAAAATTGCAACACATACACACAAAAAACTGAACATGACAGATATCCAAACATAAACACCCACAAACAGTAGATGATTTTTTTTAATGATGAAGATGCCAGTGAAAATGGTATGATAACAGAATGTTTCATACAAAGAAAAAAAACTTTTTAAACGTTAAAATAAACTGAAGCAGTTGAGTGAGGTAAAGGATAATCATTAGTTATTGATTTTTTCAGCTTCTTCTGACGCCTCCAACTTTCCTTGCAGCACTAAGTAATAATTAATTGCTATATGAATGAATGAAATAAAAGTGCATTTCAAGATTTCATTATACCCTCAGGTGAGGATGGCTCACAGACAGTGTGTCAAGTGCATTGGTTTAAGTCTTGTACAATTTCTGGTCTACAGCAGGAAGAAGTAACTTTGTCTGACATTTCAATCTATAGTAAGCCAAAAAGATACAAAATAAAGAAAACTGCAATGTCAAGATTTCATTATATGCTCAGGTGAGGATGGCTTACAGAGAGTGTGTCAAGAGCATTGATTTCAGTCTAGTAAAATTTCTGGTCTACAGCAGGAAGGTAGTAACTTTTTAATCTATAGTAGGCTATTTTATTTACAAATTAAATTTTACCTGTCTTGATACTCCATTTCTGTTGATATCATTATACATGTTGTTCTCAAAGGCCAAATTGTCCCCCGCTCCAGGAGTGAAGACAACAACAGTGTCTCCTGGTGGCAAGCCCTCATGGCATTTCTTTTCCTTTCTGAGTGGGTGAAAAGAATCGAAACAAAATATCAGTAAAGAAATATTTGGTGACTTTATTGTTTGTTAGGAGGAACTCAGCAATCCTCAACCAGTTTGTCAACTGGCTATAATAATAAATTTTTAACAAAGTTCATGTGTAGTCTTAGATCGCGAGAAAAAATTTGGCATTTCTCAGATATATGAGGCTGCAGTATGGATGATTTACAATGTCTTTTTAATTCACAACAGAGTATTGATAACTTCATGGCTGATATCCTTGGCCAGCAGCACCTCTAAAACTTCACTGTTAGTACCATCAGCATCAAGAGCAGCACCTACAGTATTGTTATGAGACAACATGAGATTATCCCAAATAACTAACCTAACAACTATTGACAGAGAACTCACCATTGTTAGCACATGTGTTACTTTAAAGTATGCTGGACATGAACGAGACATAAACATCTCACCTGCGCCGTCTTCTGACAACCAAGCAAATAATGAGCAGGATGATAACAATAAAAATGCAAACACCAATCAAAACCCCATGCCAGAGCAGAAATCCACTGTCATCATCCTGCAGTAGAGGCAAAAGTGAAACATGGTCAGCATGAATCCACTTTCCATTTCAAACTAATGCTGACTGCACACAGTCTTATATTACTTCCTTGTGTGATCCATTAGCTAAAATGCCAAGGTGCATTATTCTGCATACTAACACAAATTCTGGGATGCAGATAGTATGCGTTTATTTGCAAAGAATAAAGTGTTAAAGTTACCTTCTGCCTTTATACAAGAGCTTTTCAAATAAGAAGTCTCATGTCAAATTACTGAGACCTAAATTTATAGTCAAGTGCCACTGAAAAGGTTGTGATAGTTTAATATTACAGTTTAGTGATAACCATCATTGACCAGCGCTTCCATGCCAATCTTTATTGTCTTTGGTGAGGGATACGGTGAAGAGCCTGAACGCCAGTTTCCCTACCCTTTTGGTTTTGTCCATTTTTACTCTCCAAAAATTCCATCATTCCTTCATCACCATTTAATCAGCACTTAAGGCCAAATCCTACAAGACTTAAAGAGAAGTATAAAACATCGTTCATACACCAATACTGGCGATTTGAGTCAGGTGACAATCATTGATTGTCTAAAATCAATCTGATCATCTAAAGGTACAGAAAAATATTTGCAGTGTCACTATCTGTCCTTGACAAAATCATACGGCTGTCTCTAAAGAGAGGGCTGTGAGGTTAGTATTGACTGAGACAGCTTGACAAGGTTTATGATAGTACAGATCTGACTGGTCAGTTAATGGACTCACCTTCTGTGTCACAGCACCTTGTTGAGGACTCTTTGGTGTAGTGGCTGCTGGAGTTGTTGTAGTAGCCCCTATTTGGAAAAACAAAAATTCAGTGGGTGGTAAAATTTTAATACTAATAACAGATTATTAGACTTGAAGACCTCATTCTGAGACACAAACATCAATGTGGTGAAGAAGTAATAAAATTACATAGTAACAAAAAATAATATATCTTTCTATCTGTATGTTTGGTTGTCTGGATTTGTAATATGTGTGTGAGGATAAGAGGGAATGTCTCATGCTTTCATTGCTTTGTAGCTTTGGTTTCAATGATTGATTCTGAATTATCAAAAAAGCACACTGACTCAGTAAATGACATAAATTTAGAAGGAAGACAGCACATGGTCTGGAATTGCACATCTTTGGTCTTCCTTTTGCGAACACTGCAAAGTAATTACTAATTGACAGACTTCCAGACTAAGATGTATATATTTACTTGTGCGCAATGGACCACAAAAATTAACCACTGCTGACAATTCTGTAGAGAGCCTTTTGCCTTTTGCCTTGCTATGCGCCCAATATCATTCTGTGTCAATTATGTATGTTGTATGCATTTAGATCAAACAGCAAGGCTCATTACTTTGTTATAACTGATCATAAAGCATTCATTATCTCCCCGCACACACAAGAAGCTAATTCATTCATATATATATCACTTATGTAAATTTTAGACAGACAGACAGACAGACAGACAGACAGACAGACAGACAGGCAGGCAGGCAGGCAGGCAGGCAGGCAGGCAGGCAGGCAGGCAGACAGACAGACAGACAGATCAAATAGCAAGGCTCATTACTTTGTATAACTGATCATAAAGCATTCATTATCTCCCCATACACACAGACATGGTGAATAATATCAAAAATTATTTGAAAGTTCAAAATTGAACTTCTTCATCACTAATTGCAATCATTTTTTCTCCATAACCTCACTGAATGATAATACACAAATACTATGACAATGTAGTATTACTCAAGTTGAGTGTATATGAGTTGTAGGCACTGACTGTGCTGCAATATTTGATACTACTGTATTTCTGGGTGATAAAGTTATGATGTTAAGATGATGCTGATAGTGACTCATGTTGCTCTGAGTAAAGTTTTATCATGTGTCACTGATGATGCAGCAGTTGAGCTACTACCAGTTAACATACCAGGTATAACACTTTCACAGTTGGTTCCATTGTAGGCATTCCTGCAGGCACACGTGTAGCCTATCCCATTCACACTGGCAATACAAAATATTAAAGCTATGTGAAGTAAACATTTTACAATGCCTAATAAAAGCTTCAGCAATGGAGACAATATTAAATTTAACAAGCTGAAAAGAAAAGAAAACTTACATTGTATAATACTGTCACCATCAACCCCTCTCATCAATACTCGGAACACAACAGTTTTTAAGAAGCTGTATTGACATCATTTCCCCCCTCCAATATTTCCTCTAATATTCCCTCCACCCCCTCCAATATTTCCTCTAATATTCCCCCCAATAACCCCTCCAAAACATAAAGGAATCTTGAAGCAATCTGCTTACATCAGCTTCCTCAATGCCTATGAAGCTGCGGAGACTCTTCTTCTACTCTGACTCCGCCCCCTCCCCTCTTTTCACTGTCTGGGCTGTTCTGAACAACTAGTCTATAACGATGACATAATATTTAACAAAGCACAGCAACAACAGTTGTAGTGAGTATAGCATCGCCGCTGCTATCTAAAAACCACCACATAAAGTACTGACTACATTAGTGGCGCGAGAAAACAAAACAAAACACAGGAATGACAAAAACAACCTTTATTTTTCACACATACACACTGATCTTACTCATTCGAGCAGGTTGCTCCATTCTGACAGGGGCTCGAGTCACAAGGCTGGATCTTTTCATCACAGTGCTCTCCCTTCCAGTCCCCAACACAGGAGCACGTGTATGAGTAGGTTTCCATGTTGCTGACACATGTAGCATTGTTACTGCAAGGTCGTGTGTCACACGGATCCCCAATCGTTGTACAGTTTTTGCCTGGGAAGAAGTTAAAACTAACAGTGGGAGCGAATATGATGTGTTATGGCAGATGGATGAATGGATTCTTGGATGGATATATGAAGATTGATGGGCGAGAATATTGTATACAAATGGTTATTACGAAGACGGATAGATGAATATTCAGAGGGAGGGAGGGAGGGAGAAAGGATGGATGAGTGAATGGATGGATTGTTACTATGGACAACATTTCATTACCTGTATAGTGTGCTGGGCAATGACAAATGTAGTCTCCAGGTAGATTTTCACAAGTGCCCCTCTCACAAAATTTCAATGCACACTCATCAATATCCTCTGTGCAGTGTTCGCCAGTCCAGCCTAAAATTTGACATCGTAAATTACACTGAATCATCTATGAGATGATTATAATGAGGATGACTGTGTCCAACTCACTTCACTATTTGGATGCCCAAAATTTACTAGTCTTCAAATCTAACCTATTTTATGCTTCTTGTCTTCAACGGTTTTCAGATATTCCACATTAGCCAAGGGAATCCATGGTCTAATATAAACCAATGTTTAATCATGTTAACGTGGCAAGTTACTTGTAACACACACACACACACACACACACACACACACACACACACACACACACACACACAAAAGAGTACCCAAAGCAAGTTTCTATCATGAAAATAAGAACAGAACAATAGGAGGACAGTGCTCTGTCATCCCAGTAAGATATTTCAACAAAAAAAACAAAAAAAGGGGGGGGGTGGGCTGGTGTCCTGGGAAAGGAACTCTCTCCGGAGGTTGATGTAGAGATACGCCAATTTCATGTCAAATACAACGTCATTCCATCAGTGTCTTGAGTGAACTACCTCATCAACGGCACTACATTCTCATGGGGTCGCATTGTTGTCGTGAGGGGAAAATAATTGTCTTTGCCCTACTAGCATTACCGGGTGCTGTAGTATTCATGGGCATCATAGCTTACTTCCAACTCAGTATCTAAAAATGTGAAGAACTAATAAAATTCATGTAATGCTTTATTCATATGCTGATTAATGAGAAAAGGAATCCTTCTAAGTGTTTGTGTTCGATTGACTGACCCCATCCTCGGTAAAAATCGGGCATTCATCGCTGAGCGGAGCCATGCATTAGTGCTTCGGTCTAGAAGATAAAAACAAAAACACTGACAAGAAGTCCCCATATCAACATCTTATAACGAAGTGTATACCTGTCATGCATGTCTTGTTGCCAGTTCCTTTTTCACAAAAGTAATGTCCATCTGGTTTGTCTTGAGCAATGCACTCTTTGCTGCAGTCGGAGGTGTAGTAATTCGCCTCACAGTATATTCGGATTTGGAAGCCAATCCTACAAAAACACACGTGCTAGTCTTACCAAACCAATTTTTAAATAAGAGAGAAAGTCACCAAGCTAGAACACAAAACTTTTTGTCAGAATTTAGCACTCTAGGTCTAAATCTATATAAAATGCAAATACAATCGAACTTGTCCTGCTAACTACTTCTCTATGGCGACCACCTGCTTAGGCGACCGACCTTCAAGGATGACAGTTCATTTTTCTAATATATTTAACCTCTATATAGCGACATCCTGTCTAACTGATTGCGACCACCCTTTTTATGAATTATAATGAGGAATCTCGTAAGGGCTTTTCTATTTTCAGTGGTTTTGCGGCCAATTATGGGATTGAAAACAGACTCTGTCTAATTTGACTAACAATAGGAGTTTTACAAATGTTTAATGCTATACAATATCTCGAAACTTATGACTGAGTTATAAAAAGCTGAAAACAAGAAGGAAAATGGTTTCTTCATTCTTGTCACAGAAAGTCAACCTGTGTATAATGACCACCTATATAAGCCGACCTGTTTTCTAAGGAACGAACGCTGGTCGCTATATGTACAGAATTCACTGTGGGAAGAATAGAACTTTCAACCTTCACTGCTCCAAACCTACTAAAAAATTGTAAGTATAATGCACAAAGAAGGTTTCAGTGCTTTGCATATTTGACTTATATTTCGGGTATAATCAGTTCATGGACAGTTTATAAATAGATGAAAGTCGATATAAACTCTTCCTTTCCCTCTTCTTCTTTTTCTCATCCTACTCTTCTTCCTCCTTCTCGTCCTCCTCCTCCTGTGCTTCTTAGTCATGTGGAGACACTAAATTGGGTCAGGAACTGTGTCGTCATCAAGAACCACAAGGGATGTAAACACGAAATGCAAATTATTTGACTGTCACTCCAAACTGTTATCAATCCTCTCTCATCCCAGATAGTTCCCAACTGTGGATGCGAGAAGAAGCAGCTTCCTACCACGATTTACAGGTGAGAACAACTAAAGGAAGAACGTTTGGCCAGAAAAAAAAAGCCATCGAAATGAAGATTTGGGGCTCGGCGGCAGACGTGAAGAAAACGGCTGACTTTGTGAAGCAAATCAGCATCATTTATTCTTAACAATGTGAGACAAATCCGGAAACGAAGAAGAAGATGAGGGAGAAGAAGAAGAAGAAGAAAAGAAGAAAAAGAAGAAGAAGAAAGTACCACTAGGCTTATATATGCTCACGTGTATCCACTTTGTGACATTATCCTGTCTGCCCACTTGGCTTCAGTCTTGGATTCATAGACAGTCTCTGTGAGAGTTGTGCCATACGTGATCAGGTGATCATCCCCGAAATTATCGTCGTCACGTATGCGTGTAATCAGCTTGATGGATGGATCCTGTAACCAGTTTCAGCTTACATATAATATGCACATGTACTGTATATGATACGCCATTGCTATTTTAAATATATTTGTCCCCATGTTTTTATAACTATGGGACAAGGATGCCAAAATGTCGAGAATTTTCAGATAAGGCAAAAGAAGATAATTTTAAAGACAAGGCCGTATGTTGATCTTCATGTCTTGATGCTGCTGCTGCTGATGATGATGATAGTGTGATGATGATGCTGATGGTGATGATGGTAATGATGGTACTTATGGTGGTGGAAGTGGTTAAACTTGATGGTGATCATGGTGATAGTGTTGATGATGATGATGATGATGACGGTGACGATGGTGATAATTTCTTATATTTGTGATAATTGTAGTATTCAATGTGCTGAACTGCCATTTTCATTTATTTACAAGCGCTGGTGTGTTGAGACTTGGATTAGTTTTTAAAACATTGCTTCAAGTGATTATGATGATGATGGTGATGATGATGATGATGATGATGATGATGATGATGATTTTATATCATTATAATCTGTGCATTTTAAAATTTTTAAATTTGTTTCTCAGTTCCTCGCAGGTATGGACAGAAATTCTTGATTGTTTTTTTTAGTCTGTGGTCCAAATGGTGATGTGATGATGATGATAATGATATGGTGATGATGATGATGATGATGATGATGATGATGATGATGATGATGATGATGATGATTAAAGTTCATCGTCTTGAGGTAGTGAATAAAAATGTTCGCTTATTTTAGTCATGATGACAATGACGGCGATAATGATGATAATGTTGATCATTATAATGAAATCACACTGACCATAAGTGGTTTGTTAGCAATAATCCATGGATTTGCAATGCCTCCAATATTTGTCCGGGCGGCAAGGTTAATATAGTTTGTGTCCTGGAAGTGGCTACTTTCCCCGACTACACCATAGAAACAAGGACTGATAGCTGACCTGTTGACAGAAACAGAGTAAGGCACAGGTTACTGTAAAGTAGGAATAAAATTGTTACCATGCGTAGGTAAATTAATTAAATTTGGTTTTAAAATAGAGCCAGCACCTCTTGACTCGAATACTGAACATCTGTGCTATTCGAGGAAATGAAAACAAATTACTTACGACGTTCTTGGTCTGTCCAGGCACCAGGTAAACATGGGATCGCACGCATTGTTGTTGATATCCTCTGTGCAGCTGGCAGAATATCTCGTGAACATGATCTCAATGTACACATTTCCCTCAGCTTTCTGTCGGTAAATAGATACATAACATGTAACAGTTTATGTATCAAAGAAACATATATACAATGCCTTATCGCAATATTATATTGTTGTCACAGAGGGGGGAATTTGCGGCTTAATTTCAGTGGCATGCGTCATTGAGGGATAGTGAGACATAAGCCTATCATTTTCTATGTTCTTACCCCAACCTCGGTCTAATCATATCTTGGGAAAATTAAGAATACCAGTCCCATTGGCTACTGATCAGCCAACTTCAGAGTTGTATAGAGCACTTGGAATTTCTGGGGTCGTTGCCCAAGAGATCTGAAACGGAACAAGGTGCTTTCCACACTTGAAATGCCTCGTGATGTGCTAGGAAAGCCGTGCCATGAACTTGAATTGTAATCAAACGGATCTTCCTATTCGCTGTCCACAATGATAAGAACAATGACAGAATGCTTTTTGAATGTGAGACTCTAGCTAGATGGAAAACAAAGGAATTTTAGATTACGCCCAGAATTTAGAGTAACTTGTAATCCGAATTTGTAGTGACAGCAGTGTTTATAGGATAGGAAGAAAGATGGGAAACAGAGTAACGCCGATGACATAAAAGACAAGTAGATAAGAAAGAAGAAGGAGAACGATACTTATCTCATTATTGAGTAGTCGCTTATTTCCCAAGCCCTACTACCGTACGTTACTGGTAGGTTTATTTTTCTTTGTTATTAATAGTGACATTTCTGTACATGCCTTACTGGTCGTTGGATGATTCATCTCGAATTCTTTGAAGAACTAGACCTATGATCAATCCTAAAAACATCTCGCAGTTGACAACATGGCGTTATTCTTCAAAATTCGGTAACGACAGTGACACATGTTGGTCTACTGACGCCTTCGCTTTCTGTTACTCGAAACTTTCTCCTTTATGACCCACTAAGATACTGTTTGAGAGATGAATCACCTGATCACCACCACCCTACGCAGTTTGACCACTGACTGTTGTTCAAAAGGACTAAGCACGCTGAGTGGGGAAATCTGATATAGTACTCGAACGGCTTTACATGATATACTTCCTGTACCAGGAACCAAAGGCGTCGAAAACAAGAGAGTGAAAAGGGAACCTCCGCCTTCTGAGGTGTGTTCAGTGGATTCGATTCTTAGTCTGATGTTTTCCAAGACTGAAAGGCATATTTTATGAATGTGACTAAAACAAAAAATACCATGTGAAAGAGACAGGTCAAGTTCAGTGGTTTGTTCTGTGCTCTGAACTGCCTCAGAGACAAGACACCCAGGCAAGGAAAGTGTAGGTGGATGTCATCACTAGCATGTTGTATAATGTGGTTTAATTTTGAAATTCTTAAGAGGTGGATTAACGTGTGCTGATCTTATGGGGACGGTGGGGGTGGGAGGGGCTGAAATAATATTGATTTCGGAGTGACAGTGTCCTGAAGTAGTCATCTGTCATCATCTTTGAAGCAAAAACATTATTTGACAGGAAAGATGACGTCACCAAATGTGAGGCAAGGAGAACCAGGACTGTGATTCTGGAAACACTAAGGTGACAAAAAGAAAGATAAAGATGAGCGAGAGAGAGAGAGAGAGAGAGAGAGAGAGAGAGAGAGAGAGAGAGAGAGAGAGAAAGAGAGAAGAGTATCGCCATGACTTACATCAGCATGATCATACGTATGCTCCGAAGTGGCGAAGTCCTATTCCTATCTCCTTCCTCAAATTTTCAAGCAGTTAACCCCCTAGGACCCACCTGTATGCTCAGTTTATTCGTTATGCTGTGAGGTAGTTTGACCTGGACCATACTTGCCCAGTTTTCAGTTTCCTAACAGTTGGCGTTGATTATTATCGAGATTATCAGTTGGCTTTGGATATGGCTTCAGTTGTTTTTCACACCTCTGAGAGATCAGGAGTGAAAAGTTTTTATGGCAAAGCAAAAAGGAGTCAGAGTGTCTATGCAACTGCGATTTTGCCGGGAAAACATTGGCGCATGTTGCGTTTCCAGCATGTCAACTTGGGCCTTGGTCTCGTAAACAGCATGGTGGTACCCTCATTCAAATATTATCACCTGAGTCTGATCTGGGCTATTTTCGAAGCGCGGTGACGTTGTTCTATATCTGGATTATTTTGTATCCGATCCATTCTAGGACCCTTTATCGCATGTCACGAATGATGTCGTGACTCACATTATTATTTCTGGCTGTAAATTCCGTGAGGTCAAGTTATAAGTGATGCTACCGCCATTGTTCCGCATTCTCAGTGAAGGCTTTAATAGCCTAACCTATTAACCTTTGTCCATCCGTCGGCACTAACTTTCGTGACTCATTCTCCCATCACTTAACACTTTCCATTTTTTTTTTAATGGTTTGATGTTGGACAAACACTGGGCCGGATGGAATGCTCTGATATAAAACAATGAACAACATTCTGATGTGGATAGGATGCTGACAGGGCCGGAGGGAGGTGGCTGGGGGGTTTGGAATGGGGTGGNTGGGGGTTGGGGGGGGGGAATATCAGAGCAAGAAGCTCTGCCGCATGATAATGGTCAGAGTCGGTGTCTCATCCGAAACCTGTTGGATTGGAAGGGTGGAGTGGGGATGGGAGATGTTGGTGTTGAGATCGCCCTGGATTATCTTCCCCGTATCACTGTATCATGAAATTAACATTGACTGTCACTGAGATCACTAGCAATGGGTTCGAGAATTTTTTTTTTTTTTTAATTCAAGTTTGTCTCTATTTTTAGTTACTTAAATCTTTTGTGACAGTAGATTATAGTGCTATTAAGCAAATATTCCCCGACCTTTCATTTCAAATTTCTCAAAACATCACGTTTGTAGATGGAACCTTTTGATACTAAGCCGGCTAAGTGCGCTTTCTCACCTCTGGAGTTTCTTGTCTTATTTTGTTCCTGGTTTCTGGGCCAGACGACTCACAATTTTTCAGTTTCAGTTTCACAAATTTATTTCTAATGTAACAATGTTAAAAGCAGTGGATTGACAAGAAGGAGGATGACGAAGAACAGGAAATGGAAATCGGGAAAATGAAGGAATTCCTTTTGTCACTAATAATACAGTCAATTTCTCCTAATCAGAAAATCAAAAGGTTCTGTTTTCAAACGTAGAATATCAATACTTTCAGCAGCTACCTATGGATCTATGTCAATAACGGCAGATTTACAGCTGGAACATTTTGACTCTCAACGCGTGAACTGTTGCAAGCTCTAAAATAATAATATTTCTACGTCTTTTGTTACGGGCCAAACTAAAAAGCTACAATGGCAAAAGTGAAAAGCTCCAAATCTGCAACTCCCTAGCCACTCCGCCCTCCCTCTCCCATCCCCTAGTAATTTCAACATCGTATTCTCACCGCCGCATTGCAGTAATGGTTTGATATGAAGTCCTTGAACCTCCATCCCCCCTCCCCTTGGTCATACCAGGTAAAAAAAAATGTCACATGACGTCCACGGTCTGTCAATACTAACATACGCTCTCTCTCCTCCTCTAACCCCCTCCTTCCCACCTCCACAAATCAAATGGTGACACCAGACTGCGCTATGTGCATTGTGTATTCTACCTGGTTTTCCCCAGGTTTTGACAAAGAAAGAGCAGGCAGTACAGTATTGTTGCCTCAACTAGACTAAATTTTGTTATGACTTTTTTCCCTGTTGTTTGCACAAAGAGGGCAAGAAACTGCAGTGTTAGTCCCCGAAAACCAGCCAATAATGAGATGAAAATGTCCAATTATTATAGCTACATCCGAAATCGTAACTCCCCCCCCCCCCCCCCNCCCCCCACACACACATACACTCACATTCACTTTCTTATTGCAGCTTTCCCATTGCGGGGAGGGGGGATAGGATGAGAAGAAGGGAGGGGGGCATAGGTTTCCAAGCCCAAACAACAGAAAGAAGAAGTCGAGATTGTGTCCGGAATGGGGAATAGGGAATTGTCTAGACTAATGGAACGAGAGAATAGGTACAGCTTTGTCTTCACCACCACCACCACCACCACCACAATAACAACAACAACAACAACAACAATTTGACTATCACAAAATCAGCTGTTGAAGAAAGACAAAAATACTAAAGAGGCCATGACTGTGACTGTCACATGACATCATCCTTTGAAATATGACAATTTTAAATGACCGACGTCAAAGTATCGCATGATTTGTAGATTCTGCTGGTAAATACTAAAAATAACTGAGGTTTATTATAAAGACGAAAGGAATATAGACATAGAGCTGCTAACAGTCAATTTTCTGTGGGGCCATCAATTTTTCTTTTGTTATCAAAATACACAAGCGGCTTGCGTGGCAAGTCTCGGAGGGCTAGGAACCAGATATCTACTGGCACCATAAGTATTCACACCTTACGTTGGCTGTTGGAAAGGGGGACGGAGTGTCTATGGGAATGCCCCGAACATGACGATGTCAGTCTTGGGACAAGGTATTGACAAGGTAGTGACACAAGCGGCCTGCATATATGATATGAATACAATTTAATTATCATTATTTCTTTTGGAAATTGTGTGAAATAGCCTACAGAAGAAATGTTCGATCCTTAATTTCTGGAAGTTAATGTACGCAGTCCTTAGATCAGACATAAAGACCCTACGCTCTATTGAATCTGATATTCCACTCTGAGCAGTATCACAAGTGCCATCTCATTCTATTCTCAGCTGTCTTTACATGATGATTTTTGCAAGTGGAAATCTGAGATTAATACTGGGGCTAAAATCCTTCCCCACGTTCTCCATTTCTAGTACTCCTGTTATTGTTAGAGACTGTTATTGTCTCGGGATTTGTCATCGAGCGGTAAGTTCCTATATTATTCACATCCTCCGTTTAGATAATATCCAGTAACTTTGTCTGAATCATTGAACTTTGATTTCTCTCTCCCGGCAGCTAGAATAGTCTTTTTCTTTCTCTTCTTGTGATATAAAACCTGGGGACTTGAATATGGTTCCATTAAGCTACGCACTCTAAGAAACATTGCAATAGGACAGAGAATGTGTCTGGCACAAAGTCAACACCATTAAATTCCTGTCACAAAATTTATAACCACGCTTTTGTCACTTGAATTTTGCAAATGCTTGCCCAGAATTTTCAAACTCTCTTCCCTCCATGCTTTCCTTTTTTCCTTACTTTAAATACCACACTCTTCAATCCCCAAATAAAAATCTCCTTGGGCTCTATACGAAAATTTTTCCCCCTCATATAAAGAACACTTAAACTACCTGCAGGAAAAGGGGCAATTTGCCAGGAGTCTTCACAGTCTGTGAGGGGTTTGGCAGGGAGAGTGGGGGAGATGAGGGAGCCTCCAAAAGTGTGAATTCCCCTTTAATTTTTTCAGTAGCACATTCGCCTATATTCGGTTCCACCAGGGCTTCAATGAAAAGGCACAAGTCTATGTCTGACAAAGAGATTTTCGAAACTCATATCCACTGATTCGAATCGAGGTCGTACCTGATCGATGACGTCAGCTTTTCTTTATTCTCTGGCGTCATTTGAGACACAGATTTCAGTGACACTGACACCAATAATAGTGACGGCATCACTAGTAAACACAACAGCCGTAGCAACAACAACAGCAACACCAATAACAACAATGACAACGACAGCGACGACGACGACAACAACAACAACAACAACAACAACAACAACATCAACAACAATAGTAATTGTGTAACATACAGTAGCTATAGCTTGTACATTTGTTAATCTCCTTTACACACAGCATTTAAAGCAGAAAGAAAGGAAACTCGATAAGGACACAGAATGTAGGAAGGTAGTTTGGAGAGGATGAGAAGGAGACAGGGCATTAGGACGAAGCCAGAGAACATTGAGAAGCTACTGTTAGTAATGAAGAATGTTGGAGGTGTAGAAATTACAAAAACCCCAAATGAAGGGACAGACAGACAGACAGACAGACAGACAATGAAGAAACGAGGCAACATTATTAATAAACCCATATCGATATCGCTCTCGTCAGTTTCTTGCATTCCCAAACAAGCAGCCATTTAAACCAAAGAATTCGAGCAACAAAAAAAAAACCATCTGTTTGTACTATGATGTGATGGGCAGTAAAGCAGTTTCTCACACTTAAAATACGTGATCATGGCCATGTGTAAACATAAACCTTCACGTACTCGATGTGAACTAAAGTTAATAGACCCATCATGCAATGGTCTAAAGATGGCCGATGACACGTCATATCACTCATTAATTAACTCCCTTCCTCATCACCAGGGACTTGTTTGTGTTTGCCTGCTACAACTGGCCTGCGGTTGTAGTTTTACTCTGGTGACGTCAAGGCTTGCACATGTAGAGTAGTGAAGAGGGATAGGATCAACAGAAAGTAAGTAACTCATGAAGTTCCACGTGTCAAATGAAATGTCTGAAGGAAAAGACATCCTTTAGTCCTTATTATTGCAATTCTTACTTTCGTCTTAATCATCTTTATCACCATTGATCAATACAAAAGCCACTAGACAGGAAAATGCAAAATACACGAGAAAAGAAAATGGGGGGATAAATTAAATAAATGCGCAAAAAAAAAAAATAATAAATACATAAAATAAAGCATTGAGCAACGAAGAAAGAAGAAGAGAGAACGAACAGAATGAAAAAATACAGCTGTTTGACCAGGGATCGAATCTGAGATATCCCGATTGTTGAGCGCTCAGCCGACTGAACCATCACTCCCACTGCAGAATGTGGTCACAGATTCGAGTCACCCAGTCAGGACAATTGAATTCTCGATCTCTATCACGAACAATATCAAGATATTTAAGTGATTTCCCTTTTTATCGTCATCAAAAGCCTCGTCGTCGTCTTTGTCTCCTCCTCCTCCTCCTTCCCAAAGTTTATCGCTTCTCTATCTCCTCCTGTTGAATTTTGCATGCAGTTTAGAATGTTTTCTTGAAGATAGAAATTGTAACTCTGGAACCGCATACTAAACTAGGTCATGACTACATCGGCGTTGACTTTTTTTGAAAGGTAATTTTTTTTTGAGAGAGCTGCAGTAAGTTATGTTTAAATTGTCTAAGTCAGCTGGGGACATTTTTTCCTATTAAAATCTGAGAGGATGTCATGGATTAGTTTATTAGATATGATGCATAATGTGTACCTCACCAGAAGTAATTATTGATAAAAAAAAAACCCCAAAAAACAACTTCTATGGCACTGAAATGAATCAGTCCAGTGCAATGAGAAATTTGGAAAGACATGCAAAGGCATTATAATCGGGATTATCAAAGACCTGTTTATTCCATTTTGTTTTTTAAATTTTGTCAAGATTTTACTACAAAATGTTAAAAGCTTTTTTTCCTCGTGTGATTTTCATCACGTGTATCACTGTCGTCCTCAGCATCATCATCTTACCAGTGCAACATCATCACTTTGTCCGTTCATATAATACTGATCATCATTATATGATTTGTTATGGTTGTATTCAATGTCATGAAAAATGTATTGTATTTGATTGCTATGCTTAACAGACAAATAAAGTTCAGTTTAAAAAAAAATCTACAAAAAAACCAACAAAAAAAAACAACTCTGGAACCGCATCCTTAAATCTGCTGATTCCTTTGTTCTCATTGTAAACCTGTGTGAAATGTGCCCTAAAATCTTACTTTATCATAGCATTCATTCAACACAAACTGGTATTCAAATGGGGATGCTCTATTTTTAAGCGGTGTGAAATAAAACTGGTTCTTTTAGAGGGGTTGTGATTTCATAAACTAGGATAATTACATGTTAAATGTTTGAGGTTTAATGAGAAAATGATTGTTTATTTTCCTCTGGGCATCCTATGTCCTTTTCTTTCGCATTCTGCCATCTTGCCTAAAGTAATTAGTCATCATAATCATACAAAGATTTTGGCCGTTTTGTGATATGGCCAATGCTCTGGAGCAATAAACGCACGGCTGCACAGCATATAGATTCAATCCTTCCACAAATCATAAATATTAGTCCAGAACGACAGGCGGCACCGATTTGACCTTGCTTTTCAATAACTTTAATAAAGAAAAGACCCTTCTCTGAACTGAAGTGTCAAAGAGAGAAAGAACTTGGCAACATGTCCAGAATATGACGCCCTCGAGCATAATACAGTATGAAAGTTGAGAGATCTTTTCGGCTTGCTTTACTCTTGTTATCTGTTGAAAGTGCACTTCCAAAGCAGAGAGCGAGAGACAGTCAGGAAATAGACCATGACTGAAGAAGGCTTTTGCTATCAATGTTGTTGTTGTGATGGTCGCCATGGTGCTGGGTGTTGAGATTGATTTAGGAGTTGGTGCTGATGGTGCCGGCGGTGGTGTTACACAGCTGATGATGACTCACATAAACTCTTAAGAAAGTCATAATAATTCTGATGATATGAGGACGATGAAAATGATGATGACTGAAGTGTCTGTAATAATTATGAAGATGATCGACAAGGATGACCATAATGTCTCCCTGGCAGTTAAAAGTCAGTCCCCTTCATACAAACATGACAGATGCTACAGCATATGAGCCCTTTTACGTCATGGTTTGATCTGTCTTTGTTTGGGTCATATTGGTTAAAAATAACTATTAGCCTCCTATGAGCAGATGATCATTATGTTCAAATACCAGGCTAAAAAAGTCTGTCCTTCGGAGCGATTGACTTAAAATGCATTCTGAATTATTTCCTTTTTTGGGTCGTTTGAAGTTACATCCAGTCCTGCTTTTGCACACACAGACACAGACACGCACACACACAGACACACACAGACACACACAGACACACACAGACACACACACACACACACACACACACAC
>JAWQUT010000052.1:500878-515240 GCA_033807755.1 Ellobium chinense | reverse complement strand
TCTCTCTCTTTCTTTCTTTCTTTCTTTCTTTCTTTCTTGCTGTTTTGCAAATCGTGTCTTGAACATCAAAATTTATCACCTGTACTTATTAAAGTCGAAAGTTTCATTGACAGCAGCAGTCGCAAAACCATTACCTTATATATCACCAGCGTAAACAACGGTTGCCATAGCAAAAGCTTAGCTATTATCATCACCACGACAACATCACCATCATCAACTACTCAAACGCTTGAATGGTAGCAAAGACAGCGGTAGCAAAGTTGCTACTGACAGCAGCTTTTCCAGTGGCCATCATGGTTACTCTAACGCGTATTTCAAGTGTAGTTATGTGAGAATGCGTCTATGTAAACATGAAAAGATTAGAAAACTACAACTTACTTCATGTATACAGCAAATATTCCTCGAGGGCAAACACCTTCCAGCCCAAGATTGAATGGTTACAGAAAGAGGTGGATAATTCACAGTGCGTCAGTGTAATTATTCATTCAAAAGGGTAAACTAGGGTTCTACAACACGAATGTTACTCTTCACATGGCTTCCTGCATTTAAGCACTTTTGTGGCGTTTTCATAATGTGTGTATTATGAATTGTAACCTACATAGAATACATATTGAGTACATGTCTTGCCAATGTTATACGAGCTCCTAATAGTTGTCGCTATATGTATATATATATTTTTTAGGGTGGGGGAGGGGTGTTTAGAAATCTTCAGTAGGGAAGTTTGCACCAGGAGACCTTATACATATACAGCCAAATAACCAACTATCGGACTAAGAGACAGATAAAAGTACTTAAAAACAAACAAAAAAAATATTGAAGTTTACGAAGCAAAAGCAGTTTCTTCAGACAGAAGACTAGTACTTTTTATACGGTCTGCATGTTTATGAAAAAGATGGATGATCAGTTAAAAGTTAAAATGAATAATAATATGTATATTATGTATGTCATAACTCCCTACCTGCTCTGAGAACGTAATACGACGCAAAACTATTGAGAAAAAAAATTATTTTTAAAAAATATGAACGGCAATTTTTAAACAGATACTTTCTCTTACGTGTATGATTTTGAAAAATGAACAAAAGTTAATGAGGAGGATAAATAAATCAAAACATAAAAAAAAAGATCGTCATGGGTCCTTACCTATTATGAGTTCTTGGGCACAAAGAGTAAGTATTCCGATCACCGAAAGCTCTGATCCTGAATTGGATCTAGTCTAATCTGTGCGCGCTTCTTGCCTTGATGGAGGTGCAACGGCGCCGCGTCACCCTTCTCGTGTGGCGTCGTTCTCGTTAACTCTCTATGGCTCATGTGACGTGCCCACAGTGAGGAGACGGCCCCGAAAGCCGTGTTTTTGTGTGGGTCAGTGTGGGTGACAGGTAAGCCTACGGAATGTATAGTGGCTCTCATAGAGAAAAACTTGTTGGCAAAATAACGCAGTAAGACGCCATGAAGTTAGATTCCGGTGGGTCAATCTGCAGTTGAAGAGCTTATTTTCCCAATATGTTGAAAACTTACTTAGCGGTGTATTCAGTGAAATATTCCTGCATCAGACTAATTCATCAAAATCAAAACTGAACTTGGAATCTGGATTCCTTCAAGATGTATATCATTTTTAAGAAAAAAAAATAAATGTAATGAAATATGTATTACATGTAACATATTAAAGATATAAAAGATACAAATACGTGTTCATATCCTCATGCTCATTCCACATTTGCCGAAGTCATTTCTTGAGGTTTTGATACATTTAATGTTTTCAACTTAATTGTTGCTCAAAGCAAAACAATGAGACAGATGTGGTTTAACTGTAAAATTGCGATAAAATAACGAGTCAAAACTCTACATTTGTTTTAATAGGCAAAAAGAGGGTAACTGGAAGATCATAGTAATGTAAACACCTCAAATCATAAAAAAAAGACAAAAGATTTAGACAAATGTAGAACGATCGAGCCTGACGACATTAAATAAAATATACAAAATCTCCCTTCATATCAACAGCAGTCAGAGGTTGTAGTATATCTCGAGTTTGGGACAATTTCTCTTCTATTGTAGTACAGTATATCTCGAGTTTGACAATTTCTCTTCTATTGTAGTACAGTATATCTCGAGTTTGGGACAATTTCTCTTCTATTTCAAGCTTGCGAGGTGTCTCATTCGTGAGTAAACTTGAACCAGAGAATAAGAGACCGGAAGCCAAGAGAAGTCCAGCGAGTATATGGGTTGTGGAGTATGAGGTTAGAGGTCATTAGGTTCGTCAATAACCGTTTTACTTGACTGATGGTGGTGGTGATGGTGATGATGATGTTGCGTTTTTTTTGGTGATGATGATGAAGATGTTGGCGGTGGTGATGATAATGATGACGGAAAACAACAACGCATGTTGATTTGACGGAAAACATGCATCCCATTCAACCCAACTGTAGTCCAGTAAATCGATTGCAGTTGCTTTTAATTATCACTTACTATATTCCAGTATAAGTTAATCCTCTCTAAGGAGATCTCTACTCATTTTCTGAATCTACATTTTTTTCCTACATTGCGCATCTTTTGCCTGCTGTGGTGACATCACCAGAGCACCTTTACTGTAACCAGGATTTTGATGAAATGGATTGGGTGACTATCAAAATAAAACGATTCTAGACTCCACCCAGATTTGAAGAGAAAGCATAGTAAAGATGAGCAGGCGGAGAAAATGAAGGAGGGGTGGGGAAAGAAGAAAATGAGTAACAAGAAAGGGAAGCGATATTTAAAGAAGAGTGAAACATGATGTAAAATAGCCCAAGTTTACATCTCTAACTCTACTGCACTCGCAAATTTGACTGAGAAGCAGATCATTGCTACGGTCTTTATTCCATCCAGCTATGACAAGGAAACAGACATCCATTTCAGCTGATTTTCAAGACTCGCCCCTGCAAGTTGTTCCACGGGCATCTTCCGTGGCCCCATTCCCACAGTCTCCGTCTTTGCCTATTACGCTCCGCAACGTCTAACAACTGTGTTGTTAGCCTACATTCAAATCTTTTAGGTCCGTTTCACACCGGAGCGAGCAGCCACCTTTTCCACTGTCACCTGTCAGACAACACTGTCCTGCACTGAAACCGTCAGAAGAATGATTCCATGAAGGTATCGACTGGCACTCCTGTTTCACAGTTACGTTACAGTGTAAATCTGAACCGTCTGGCAGGCAACAGGGCGACAGGTGAGATGCTTGTGTGAGATTCGCCTGATAGAGAATATTATTTGTCACTAATTCAACCTCGCTTATTCCTCAGCATTCAGGGTTGCCGTTTGCGAGTTTATTCACAAGGGAGGGGACGAGAAGAGGGGCAGAAATAAAAAACATATTTTCCGCTAACATGGATGTTGAGATTAACGTATAATGATGCATCAATGATGAACTACGCCATCTTCTCAATTATATAAATGCTTTGTTTTATTCGCAGCAATCAGTCCAGAATTCTCGTTAGACATATCCAAGTTACTTAGTGTTCCTCAGTTTAAATGATGACGATGGTGTTGTTATAGTTGTTGTTGTGTTTGTGTCCATTCTCTTGTTATTGCTCGTATTTTTTTAATGTCCGGTCGAAAAGGAGGAGAAAAGCGGATAAAGAGGAAGACGAAGACGAAGAAGAAGAAGAAGAAGAGGGGGAGGAGGTAGAAGAAGAAGAAAAAAGAAGAAGAAGAGGAATAAGATGAAGAAGCAAAAAGAAGAAGAACAACAACAACAACACCTTAAGACTGATAGGGTTTTGTCATGAAGAAGGTCAGGGGTGGACGAATATTGGCAAAGGTTGTGCCAAAACTTACGAAGTCCAAATGTGAAAGAAAATGGCGGTCGGTTTTGTTTTTTATTCATACTAACCATTCTACACTTGTGTCAAACAAATATTCCAATGCAAAAGGAGCTAAGGCCAAGATTAACAACTTCAAGGCCAGGCCTCTGTATAGAACCTCGACCATTTAGTTCTGGAAGAAGTGGCTATGAAGGTCTGTATTACTTTAGTCAACAATATGGAGTTTGTTCTACTAATGTTTTTCAGTAGATGTTTTTCCACAAATACGTTTGACTGGCTGCGGGCAGGGTAGTTTTATAATTTTTCGCCGCACTTGTTTTGTGCCCTAATTATGTATCATATAAACTCCAAGGTCTTTCATTAAAAAAACATCAACAGCGCCAGTTTTAAAGAAAAATCTAAAAAGGTGTATATAAATCTGGATACATGATCATGGGACAATAGCTCTTCAGTGAAAATCAGCATTGACCTGCTCCATGCGATGTCTTTCTCTTCTCAAAGGTAAATCTTCAGCTGAAGGGAAGGAGATTTAAATCAATAAAAGAGATATTGGTGAAGGCAAAGATAAGATAAGATAAGATAAGATAAGATAAGATAAGATAAGATAAGATAAGTTTATTCATCTACAAGGGAAGTGTGTCTTTGTTACAGTGATTACAATGGATATGTTTTACAGAAATGCATAAAGCAAAATACTCATGCGTGCAGATACTCCCATGTATATCTGGACTTACATCATAGAGGATGCTTGACATGTTGACACATACAAACTTCTAGGAGTACCCCTAAGCTTGGCAGCTGCACTTGAATCATCGCACTGGCTCCCAGGTGGACAACATCGAAGATGACGAAGGAATGTAAAACCAAGAGTAGGAGCTTTATTAGGCACAGTCGGGGGGACCTTTGAATCGCATCTCGTAATTCTTCTTTCATACTGTGTAGCTTATCAATTTTAACATACCCCTTGCCTAAATCACGTGCTTGTGAGTAGTGCTTTCTTGCTTTCTTTGAATTTGCCATGATTCTAGACAGCAATTATCACAAAAATGAACACAATACATGTTTTAAAATCACGTGCCTGAACAATTAATGAATTCAATACTGAATCATTAAATTATACAACTTCATTTCAAAAGAGATAATAAAGTGCGTATTAGCCTGCGGTATTCACCTACGTAACCCCTGGCTATTGCAGATAATTATCTTGAAAATTGTATGATTCGGCGACAGAGTTAAAGATTTTTTTTAATGCGGTTCATATACAGTTATGACGCACTGACACTTTCTACTACTACTACTTTCTATCACAAAATCAATCGCTATACCTCGCTTTAACAGTTGTACTAATTAATTTCTTGGTTGTATCAGAACAGGACCGCTCAGATGACTAGATTACCTTCATTCCTAGTGTTAATAGCACACAAGACAACAATATTTGAGGACATACCTCGTTTTTACACTTGAAGCTCTTTCATAACAATTCAGTATGCTGTGGGCGGTCCTAATCTCATTTACTATAAAGCTTGACTGTGGATGAAAGGGCGTGGGAAGCGATGCCCAACCACACAACTGTTAAACACAAAAACTGTGGGGAATAAAAATTAAATAATGGGTAGTGGGCGTGTAGCGTAGATCATGAGTATCATAAAATTATTACTATGAAAAAGTACCGACAAACCACATAGATGGATGGATGGATGGATGGATGGATGGATGGATGGATGGCGAGGACAAAAGAGGAAGGAGAACGTCAGCATTAAGGATAGAGAAATGAAGGGAAGTCATAATGAACGCTTTGGTCAAGTTCCGTTATCTCTCGAGTTTTTTTTTTTTTTTTCCGTAGTGTTGTTGTTAGTTTTGTAACGTACCTTTCGCAATTTACTTTTTTTAAAAGTAGTGCCATATCATTTTATGCTAAGTGCCATCGACGACGAAATTATATGTTTTTTTTATATTTTTATTTTAAGATAAAATCATCATTATCGTCGATTTCCGTGCAGTTCTATTTACCTGGAGAACTAAGATTTCAAAACAGTATACGTGTGATCGAAATTTAATATATTTGCAGCTATTTCTATTGTAGCAAACCTCTCTCTCTTTCTCTCTGTATGTGTGTATGTGTATATACGCGCGCACGCCTGTGTGTGTGTGTGTGTGTGTGTTGTGTGTGTGTGTGTGTGTGTGTGTGTGTGTGTGTGTGNTTGTGTGCGCTTGCTTGAGTATGCGTATGAGTGTTATGTGTGTGTGTGTGTGTGTGTGTGTGTGTGTGTGTGTGTGTGTGTGTGTGTGTGTGTGTGTGTGTGTGTGTGTGTGTGTGTTTTGCACTGTAGAAACAGTAACTAACACATACATAAGGTGATATTCAGGTTTGATATTCATATATGTGCGCGCATGTCCCTTGGGATAGCTCTAAGTGTTTTCAAACTGCTGCCTAAATACAACAAAAACGCCAATTCATGATTCATTGCTGCAGTAGATCCGCACAAAGAAACTCCCTTCTGGTGTAGGGTAATGACGTTTGAATGAAAAATATCACAAGATAGAACTGCGTTACAAGCAATGCTAGAGAGATTACAGTTTTACCACTGAAATATTATGTCACGGTTGAAAGCATAATCTGAATAGGTATTGATCAGCCTGGGCCTTGACTGACCCAGAAAATTAAATGCCCAGCATAATCTCTGATATACAGCTCTTTGTTAGAATGCCCCCATCCACTCCCCCTCCCCTTTTTGTTGTTGTTGCTGTTGTTGCTCCTAAGTCAAGCTATCGAGTCAAAAGTATAATTATTAAGACATTTAAACCTCAGTAACTAAAATATAAGACATTAGGTTGAGGTGGGTTGAACTTGACTATAGGCGGAGGATGTACATGTTTAGAATAAGGCTTATCAGGCTGAAATTTGTCTTGTCGATTTAGGCTACAGATCTAGTCTACCTGCTAATAGAAACGGTCCATGGAAACCGAAGTAACATCACCAAAAAGCTTTGTTTTTTTTCTTTTTGTCCCATTACATGAAAAATAATCTTCACGTCAAAACTTGCCTTAAGGAAGTAAACCACAATCCATCTAACTTTTACAAAGAAGAATACAATGCGCTGTATCAGTACTATGTTTATAAGCTTTACAAAGAATAATACAATGCGCCGTATCAGTGCTATGTTTATAAGCTTTACAAAGAAGAATACAATGCGCCGTATCAGTGCTATGTTTATACGCTTTACAAAGAAGAATACAGTGCGCTGTATCAGTACTGTACTATGTTTATAAGCTTTACAAAGAAGAATACAATGCGCCGTATCAGTGCTATGTTTATAAGCTTTACAAAGAAGAATACATTGCGCTATATCAGTGCTATGTTTATAAGCTTTACAAAGAAGAATACAATGCGCTGTATCAGTGCTATGTTTATAAGCTTTACAAAGAAGAATACAATGTGCTGTATCAGTGCTATGTTTATAAGCTTTACAAAGAAGAATACAATGCGCTGTATCTGTGCTATGTTTATATAAGCTTTACAGAGAAGAATATAATGCGCTGTATCAGTGCTATGTTTATAAGCTTTACAAAGAAGAATACATTGCGCTGTATCAGTGCTATGTTTATAAGCTGCAAATAAATTCAGAAGAAACTTTGCGAGTATCAATATATAATTATCGATCCTTCATTGTTAGCTGTGGAGCAAGGTCAGAGCGATAAAATATTCATGGCCATGTAAGGCAACAGTCATGAAATTTGTGGCCATGTAAAGTAACAATAGTCTTTTGTGCTTGAAGGATCGTTTTTTTCATTTCTCTTTCCCCTCAAGCGTGTATGGACTTTGGACTAGACCCTCCTCCTTCACCGCTTTCAACAAGACGTGTACTGTTGTCGGAGACACCTCTTAGCAAAACGGCTGCAATATTCTTCATGAAGAGGGGACATAATCAAGGCTTTGGAAAGTGTTCTTAAAGCGCCAGTATCATGAATCATTCGTTCTTGGCAGTCACTTTCGCTCCGGCCTTAGTTTGAAAGGTGAAGGGAGGCGAGAAAGGGAGCGGAGGGGGGCGGGGGGAGTGAAGGGATACAGAGGGAAGTTGTAGGCGACGGAGATTGTTAATTAATGTGGTGTGATCAACATAAAGAAAGAATCAACCAGTGGAACATTTGAACAAGGTGTAAGTATTTGAATAATGTAGATGGTGTTGACCAAATTTAACTCATGGGTAAGTGTAAGTGGATGTTAAAATGGAAAGTGGAGAAAGAGGTGCTGTAGTTTGGTTCTATCGCCCATGTTTATAGGTGTGAGTATACTTGACTATCTCGGACCTCGCACAACGGTGACATTTGTATTATAGGCGTATACCTTATGCAGTTTTGTCCTTTCATTATACAGGTACAGTATTTATTTCGGTCCCATTTGATACCAACCTTGCAACTGATAGATGTGGACATGAGTCTTAATTGCGAACAAATAATAAAATGCTTTAAATATTTTACCCTTTCATCCCTTAGTTACATCTAGTGTTATTACGCCTCGAATGAAAATAATACTGAATTTATTTATCTCCAATACAACTAATGATTACTGTTTAAATTTCTTATATGAGGCTACTGTAACATCAGCCACCAACAGGGCCGTAACTGGCACCCATGCAAAGGGGGGGGGGCGCTCAGAGTATCAGGGAATCCTAAAGAAAGAAAAAAGGGATAAAGTGAAACGCAAAGAAGAGAGGAGAGATGTGGTGGCCACCGTGTGATGGTTTCCCAGGTGGGGAAGGGGCCAGACAAGGTGGTCACAGCGTGAACTTGTACAACTGATCTGGTAAATCATATCCACAAAAGTGAAGATAAAGAAAACAAAACTCACATATCATCCGAATTTGATGACATTTTATTGCAAAAGAAAAAAAAAATTTCTTAAATTATAATATTTGCATTTCACAGTCACAAACATTCAAATCCCACTTCTTCCAATGATATTATAAATGTCAAGAGGTGTTTACTAATGACAGAGCACATAAAGTATGACAAATGGGCACATTATGCATAACCAGATTAATTCCTCATTCTGTGAATGGGATTGTCAGCACAGATGAGCAGCAGGGAATGAGAAGCCTAACAGTAGCTTTCTGGACAGTGAAAGGGAAAACGAGCAATAACTACATTTAGACATGAGCTTGCACCTAACTATACTGCAAATGAATGCCCTAGGAGCCATTAAAAGGTTGACCATAGCAGACTATGGAAATCTGAACTTAATGATTCAAATTTAATAACATTCTATAATTTCTGTGCCGTTCGTACATTGTATGTGACGTCATCCCAGAACCATCTTTACAAACAGAGGCATGAAATATGAAGGCAACATAATCAATGTTAATAGAGGAGCAGAGAAAGACACTAAACTTTCCTTTTTATTGGGACAGGAACTTGGGTCAGCTCATTCTCAGGATTCCAGTATGGGCAAAATGACAAAATTCACCAGTCAGTAAGAATCAGTAAAATTTCTTTTCTTTAGTTTCAATCATCATCTTCATCAACACAGGGCTTTGATTCTCTCTACTGGAGCCTCAAACAATGTATTATGGATAAGTTTCCTTTCTGAGGTATTACAGACATGTAATGTATTGTGTTTTCTTGCGGTGACTTTGAATAACATATTGGAATTACCTGAATCTCTGATTCCCTCACATTAAACAGGTTGCTGGGAGTGGTAATGACAACTTTCAGTCTTGCATCAACATTTCACATAATAATAGCAATGAAAATCTACTCAATGTCCATTCAAACCACTTTGAATTACTATCATGGCAGGCTAGATCACCATTTAGCTTTATCAACTCCCTAATGCCGTCATTATAATTCTAGAATTTGACAATAGTTTTCATGGCCTATATTATGGTACCTATTTTACACATGTATGGACTAATGGAAATGTGAACATTTGAAGGGTCAAAATAACCAAGAAAGAAATCAAACCCACAACCTTTTAACCTTAAGCTCAACACCTTAGCCAGTTTGTCATGCACTGCTTCACATGAAACATGTCATACAAGCTCTGCTGTGTAAGGATAAAACACCGTAAGATGCTCTCGGCAAATAAGGATTACATATATGTGGTATTTTCTCATTGCAAAGGAGAGCTACGGTCATATCAAGAACAGGCAAGAAGATCACGGCAAAGAAAGACGAACAAGCCTGTGCTGTAAATACCTTAAGCTCTGTCCTGCAGAAGTAATATTTTAATTCAACAGAAAAGTGCCCCATATATTTGTGCAAAATGAGAAACAGAAAAATGTCACAACAACAGCAACAGAACAATCTGATGGCATAAAATAAACTCAGTAAGCGAAACAACAACATGTAGAAATAAGAGAGAGTCAGTACTTCTTCACTGCTTGTATCACTGTTCTTACAATTCACTGACCCAGAAGAAGATATCTTTTAATTATAGTAACATAACTGTCTCGTTGATGCCAGCAAAGAGACATATACAGTAATTACATTACCTTTCATCATCTGTTTCTATCTTAAATAATGATACACATAACATCGCCTTACACACGTGCGTGCATGACTATAGGACATGCAGGAGAAGTTGTTGACACAAATATGGCTTAACACACTGGTCTATTTTGCACAATCACATTCAAAAGTCCTGGTTGTTCACACACTTCAGGATAACACTCTCAAAAAAAAACAGTCATCCCCTCACCCTTGCCTGAATGTCCAGTCATAAGGTAACCAGAAGGAGGGCACTCAACCCCAACTATGCACAGGGATGCCATTCACATTTCATGAAATTCTCTGAACTTTCTGCGGATTTACATCACTTACTCTATTTCATTTGGTTCAAACATCCCAAATTATATATCCAACCTACTACAAAATCATAGACCCAAAACAGAATGTCCATAGCAAGCATTTATAACAAACAAGAATGGGATACATAAGACTGAGAAATCCTTTCGATGAATTTTTGTTCTACCTATGCAGTTTCTCAAATCAATGTTTGATACCGGTACTCTTCTCTGAAAAACAACATTCTCTGATTTCAAAGAATTCTCTGAAAAGTGGCATCCCTGTATATACTAAATCTACAACTCTGTTCTTTGCCTGCATTCTTTAAAGTAGTGTCACCCGTCATCTATGATCTGCAACTGTTGACCTCTGACACACAATGTCTAACTCTAATCCACAACTTTCAACCCCATGGCTGCTAGGGCTTACCATGAAATCTCTTACACCAGTGAAGACACACAGACATACTCAAACAAGATGTGTAATTTACCATCATGAGTGCATCGGATTTCAATGCAAAGCTGAGCATCAGAGTGTTGACTGGTATATTTTTTCTTCCTTCCAGGGCGATGATCTTAGGATTAATGTCATTTGCAATAGCATCAATGATTTGACACTAGCTTTCTTACACATCTCTTACATATCTTAATGTATGATTATATGGCTGATTTTTTGGATTTTCTATCTTGATGGAGACTTATGAAAAAATGAGACATACACTCTGATGTAGAATAAACTACATGTATTTACCTATTCAGGAAGTTACAAAAGCCTCCATAGGATCATGCATAAAGGCACTGAGTGACATGGCTGAAATCTGGTGCCAGACAAATGTTGCTAGCTCAAAGAACAGTTGCTGTAAGATCATCACCCTTAAAAGAGACAAAAATTACAATCTGCACACTGGCATACAAGTTTGCATAGCAACTCCAATGCACTAACGGAGGTCAGCTGTGCACCAGTATTTTTTGCATTAGAACCTCAGAGAAGAGCCATGTCTCCTCTTAAAGCCAAAAAAGAAAAGAAGCCTTTTCCTGAAACATTTTGTAAATGTGAAACTCACAGTTGGATTATATCAGTCTAATGGGTTTGCAAAATATGTTAATATGAAACAGTTTAAAGCTTCCCTGTGTTTTTCATACCAAGCATGTTCAAATGTAGGTATTGCATATAATAGAAGCATTTCACTGATTACAGCAGGACCTTGATATTAAGTACCCTATTACTATGTATACCTCTTTACTAGCTATACACTCCTAATGCACCCAATTTCTCTCCTTTATCTTTGTGAAATACATCTTGACACAGCATATTCTTAAAACATATAACCTCACTATAATGTATAATCTTGAACGGTCCCACTGAGCATATACCCCAAGAAACTGACCTTGGTACTATGTATAAGCAGATAAGAGACGGCACATGATAATGAAATATGCAGCTCGGTGCCACTTGCATGTGCTGATCAGTCCAATTTTGCACTAAGCTTGATGGTGGGAGAACTATCACTGGGCAATGGACTTGTTTATGTCTTGTGATGCAATGGAGATGATGACATCTACAGTAATGACCAGGTGTGTTTTAACATGTGGATGCAAGATACCTGGATAGACATAGAAGCACCTTAAAGGAGCAGTCTCCAAATCTATTTCTGCTTTTTGGCCTACAAATAACCCTAAAATTGATTCCATTTTGTGCCATGCAAGCGATAAGTGGTAACTCTTGCTACTATGTATACCTTATTACTTGGTATAAACTGAACATGCACCGAGATATACAGTCGATTATCGCCCTTCGCTTAATCGCCTTTTCCACTTAATCGCCTCATTTCCCAGGGAACCGAATTTTTCCATATAAAAGTCACTGGATAATTGCCTCTCATTCCGGATAATCGACCACTCTTCACACCCGTGAATTCATAGATCAGGGGTTGAGAAGGATTACAGTTGGCAAACAAATATGTACACAGACGGTTTAACTGCGCGACGGATGACAGACCGGTTGACTGAGTGACAGCTGCCATGCCGAAATAGGTGTGATAAAGTGTTTCCTCCCTACCTCCCCCTCTTGTTGTTCCCCTTCGTCCCATGCTACGCATCACCGCCGTCTCCTGTCTGATAATGCTAATGCGCCGAAAGCCGTATAGACTCCTCCCCCCATGCCTTCCGTCTCAGAGAGGCAGAAAATGTAAACATCGTATTGAGAATGTCTGGTGGATTTCGGCTCGATCAGAGAACGTGTCATGTGGACGATCGGTCGATCCAGACCGTGCCATCCTACTCCTCATTGTCTGCTGGGCTACAGCGAGGTGGCCAATGACAGAGACCGCGGATATCAAAGATTTTGTGCACTACAATACCGTCAAACTCGAGTCGTCCTAAGCCTGGCGACGAGAAGGTGTCAATGCACTGCATCAAACCACGACATCAAAGAAATCTAACCCCATTACCAAAAATATGGCCGAAATTACCTTCTCCACTTAATCGCCCACTTTTTCCGTGATCCCGAGGATGGGCGATTAAGCGGAGTCGACTGTAAGTTATATCAAGGTTCTATTGTATGAATCATTCTATGATTTACAAGTAAAATTATGTGGACTAAAGAGAGGCATACCATGGAGTATCAGAATATAAAGTTATGAACTTTGTACTTTCTTCAATCACCTCATCTTTGCCAACTGTCATAGATGAGAAGAAAAAGGATTACATCTACAGCATGTGGTAACTGGAGTGTCCAGGTACCTGAAGAGCAATCTCAGGAATGCCATTCACTTTTCATAAATATCTCTAAATTTTTTTGGGGCAATTTCACTCATTTGGTTTAAACAACCTGTTTTAAGTACACAGAACAAAATATTAATCTGAAGAACCAAACAGGAAAGTGTGTAACCATGTAATAATAACAGGAAGAGAACTTCCATGGCAGTTTTTCAGTCAAATGGTAAACAATCATTCCTGAAAGATAACATCCTCTGATTTCAATAAATTCCCTGAAAAGTGGCATCCCTGAATCTAAAAGTGGTCCACTGTTTACCTCATGAAGACTCCAGATCAGATGTGAAATGTTAGCAAAGCAAATACTGATTTTCATGTCCAGTTCCAATAATGAATGGACATTCTATGTATAACTGGACATACCCGAACAGCCATACTGCCCTAACACTCATAGTATCATACGTTTGACTTTTCCATACAGACAAAGACATTATTGTTCCCATATCTTTGGGCACCCACACATCCAAGTTGCATATATATAAATATATTACAATGCAGGCGACACCAGGCACATGCCACTGAGTTTGTACTTCAGTATACTTTACCAGCAGTCCATAAAAACCTGAACTTGAATTTGTTCCTTTTCTAAAAACCTTTCGTGCTGATTAAAAATCACTGACAGTGTTGCTGAAAGTATATTGCTTTTGGAAGGCCAAGAGCCACCCCTAAAACTGTAACCACTGTCCATGCCAGTCAGGTCAGTGTTTCTCTGCCGGCACTGTATGATCCATCCACCATGTTCATGCGGCCTACATGCTTGAGACACAGTTTCTGATGTATATAAGGTAAATGACACTCCCAGACTATATTTTGGGTGGTACAAACAAAAGTTTACTTAATAATGTTACTAATATCTTATGCAGTGAAATCTGGCGCACAGTAGTAGTTGTAGCGCACAACAAAGGATGTTGTGAATGTCAAATATCTAGGTGTTATAAGTTTGTGTCACAGCTGAATTTTAAAACCATCATGTCTAAGTCAAACGTGCGATGTTCATTCTAAAGCACTGCG
>JAWQUT010000052.1:479270-499899 GCA_033807755.1 Ellobium chinense | reverse complement strand
GGGGGGGGCAAAGAATTTCGAAGGGTTCATGTGGTTGTCTTGATGAGTGAAGCAATAACACACATAGTGCCAAGTGAGACAAAAGTGACAAATCATCAGGCTTACTTTTTTAAATTCTTGAAGCACAGCCTCCACATCTTTGTCTCTAAAATGTCGCCGGAGAAATACTCTGACCTTATCCCATACCGGCCGTTCTGGCTCTGCAGGGCAGGACTTTTGTAGAGGGGGAGATTTGGATGAGTCTGTTGGCTTCAACATTGACTTCTTGATAACCAATGTTATTTTACAGCTATCCTCTACCCCATAGTCTTTCAGTGCCTTGGTATCTATGAAAAGCAAAATATAAAAGTCCCAATTAGTTTTCAAGAATAACTTCAAAAATGCATTATCATATAGTTTCAGTCATGTTTTTCAATTTGGTATATTATATTAACCCAGTATTTTCTCTTGGTTCATGTGATCATAGTATTTACCCTGAACATTTTTAAGTCCCCCCTCCAAAAGGCTCATGGGATGAGCACTTATTCCCCTTCCCCAATTCCCCCCAATCCCCAAATTCTTCATAGAAATTGAAAACAATTTGAGAAAAATCTAAAATCACTCTCAAAATTTAATAGTCCCCTGACCAAGTTTATAATAAGCATTTCACATGATCTCAGGAAAACACTACTACAATGCAATAACTTTGCCCCATGTCAGAAAATAAAACAAATTACTATCCTTTCCATAATAACATTAAAATGACCAACAAATGGATCTGAAGCAGAGAAACTTCGGCACCCCAATGTGTACCACAACTTGCCCATCAAAGCCTTTCCCTTGAAAAGGAGTTTCTGATCTGCCACAGGTATAGACATTAATGCTTCCACTTGTTCTTTAACATCGCTCACAAGACTGCTAGGTGAGGCCTGGGAATAAACAAAGAAACCACTGTAAATATCACCCATGGGAGACACTGGCTGTGCTCATCATTTCTTCCCTTCAGTGAATGCAAAGTATGCTTAATGTTAATACTCTTAACATCCCTTCATCAATCAACAAGTTTCTGTTAAGAACTGCTGATGGAGGATCTTTGGCATATCATGGACACCGAAGCAGAAATAGTGCTGCTTATTCATTACTGCCTTGTTTCAGCTTGATGAACCTGGCCAATCTTTTTTTATTTGCCTGCTTTCAGAAGATATTGACAAGTTCAATCACACTCATATTTGAAGCAAGATTTCATGAACTGGTCAGATAAACTAGATTCTGGTTTCTCCAGTACCTTTGGACTTTGCCTGTGCACCTTCAGGCCAGCCCGGACACCTCCCTTTAGTATATGACTGGCTCACAGGAAATGAAAAACTGAAGTTGCAAAGTGACAGATTAGAATGTCTTTATGGCACTGATCTAAATAGAGCTTTCTTTTGAAAACAACAAGTGTGATTGGCTCAAGAGCCTTGAATGATCTGTGATCGAACTTCATGCAGAAGCAGGGAGATAAAAAGTACAGATCACTGTGAATCAACACAAACACACTTCCTCTTTACTGATACATGATGTGGATGACAATGGGCAAATAAACTTTAAAAAATATTTTTATTTAGATTGTTGTCGAGTAGTGCCGCAGAACTCTAGTTAAGAATCAGGGATCCTATCTAGAGGCTTCAGCAGGGAAAAAACTAACATTTTGGTTTTATATCATACTTTATCAAGCACATATTTTTGGTATATGGCACTAAGGGAGGAACTCTGAATGAGTTTCACACTTTCAACATATTAACAATATACTGTATATTTTTTTATCTGGGCCAGTGCCAAAAAGCTCTTTTTTTTCAATACCCCTTTTTGTAACACTACTATCTCAGTTAATTTCCATCTGGTATGTGTTTTCTTTGTGGTTGTTCCAAATTGATGCAATAAACAGCATGAACTAGATGATTACACCTGTTCCACTTTTTTCAAAATCTGAATGTGTTTTTCTGATTTGAGTGATTTATTACATGTTTTAAAAGGACACCTGAAATCAGAATTCAGGAAAACAAACAAAAGAGGCATACATAGAATTTACATTTAGATTCGGTAACCATATTTTAGAGTAATAAATGAGGATGATTGTAAAGCAAAAAAGATCTTTTCTGTGAGCTAATTAGTAAGAATGGGTCCTTTTCAAATAAGTTGTCAGACATCACTGTGTCGTCATGCCCTTATCAAATAATAAATGCGATGCACCAAATGCCAGAATATGGGTACGGGTAACCCACATAATGCAATAAAATTTGTCACCTTTTGCTGGATGATAATTGTTACACACCATTCGTCAATTCCTGCCCATGTGGACTAACAAAAGGACTTCCTGAGAATGCCCTTTGTTATCACACCATGATGTCCAACCACGCTACGACAATAGTGGTCACTTCTTCTCCAACGTTGTCGGAGGTGTTTGTGTATCGTTACCTTCCTTTTGATGAATGTGTGATGGAGTTTTGGTGATGGAGGAATCCAACAACACATCTCCACATAAGTTTGAATTTTGTTATCACATTTGTATTGAAAAGTTATAGTAATATCCGACACATACTAATCTGTGTGTGATGTCAAACACATAGTTTTCCTGTTTACGTTCAGCTTGTTTCTTGTTCTTCTGTTCGTAACAAAACTTACGAAAATGCATTCTCCAAGATGAAGCAATGAAATACAGAAATAAAATGTTGAGATTTGTTGCTGTCATTCAAATTTTAACAACTGTAGTGATGTCATCTGTAGAACTACATAAAATAAATGCAGTAAGTGTATTAAATCGAAAGAGTGCGAATGCATTACCAGAGTACTATGCACTCTGGGTGTACGTCATACATAATAGACTGTAAATCATAGCCTTCAGCAATCCATGTCATAATACAAATGTGCAACGTTTCACTGTCGACAGCATGACCTCCAACAATAGGCCTAAGACGGCCTGCCATAATGTGCTGTCTTACCTCAGGGCTGGTGTATTGGCGATCACAGTCGAGAAGAAAGGCCTATGCCCTATGCTTGACTAGGATCTAGATCAAAGGATGATTGTATCTTGACATAATCTGACCAATTTATTTTATGTCTTATAAACCTTTATTTCTTTCAATGGCATTCCTGCTTTAATTAATAATAGACTTGGGCTTTGAATTTCCTGCTTCTTTTAAAAGCCAGAAATCACAGAGAACGTAAGAGGAAGGAAAGATGGACATTCACAGAAGAGGTTAGGAAGAAGTCAAAGCCAAAACCAAAGACCATTGCAGAAAGGTGCACAGTGCTGTGCCCCAAGCCCCCCTCCCCCCCTTAATTTTTAGTANTTTAGTATTGGTGTCGTTTCCCCCCCTCTCTTCCCAGTCCCTTGGCAGCTGACCTTCTAAATAAAAATTACAAAACTTTCTATTAAAGAACACCCTGAAATTTAAAGTGCAAGTGCTTATTTCTCATAGTCACTGAAAAACATGAATGTTTTTAATTCTAATTGTCACAGAATTTATGCTAATGATTCAACTAATCATTGCTATTTACATGCCTTGTGTGTTTGATAATCGCCATTTATCCTTATCAATATTGGATTTAAGTTAATAATTAGTTATTCTGAGATGACTACTGACTGGAAATAGTTTGTTGCACATTTCACTGTTGAATGCTTTAACAGGTTAGAAATCATGTAATCTTTCATGTTGTGTGATGTCCGACACCAAAGACCAAATAACTGAATTTGATAACTGTACGATGTATTAATACTATGTCTAAAGGATCTATTAAGAACAGAATATTATAATGGGCCCAAGCAACAGATGTAATTTTGAATGTAATATGCACTCATTTACAATATCTGCAAAAACTTCAATTTTTCATTTTGTGTCGGACATCACTGTGACTACAAACCAAACCAACTGTTAAATAAATTGTATTTTATTAAGTACACTAGTAAGTTATTAGGCTTACTTTCATGATTTTTATACTCATATTATAGTTACAGATGGAGCTCACATTCCTTCACAATTAGTGACTTTACTGACACTTCTCTGTCATCACAATGATATCCGACACTTTGTACGTTTGTACAACCTCTCAACCTCTCTCACTGAATTTAGAAGAGTTGCAGCTACAAAATATATGAAACCTGAAATAAAAACGGTTTTAATGTGTTAAAGAATGTCCCTCTTTTTCTTTCATATATATTGTCCACTTTTTCAGACCATTTGTCCCTTTAAAGCTTTTTGGCACAGACGCATAGGATCAACTAACACAAAATCCTTTACTTTTAAAAGAATTTTGATCACAAAATAATAACATAAAATTATTAATCCATACCAAAGACTATTAAAATATCGAATTGGAGAAAAGCACTCAAAGAGGATGCCATTTTGCTGGTCAGAATAGCCCTTAAAAATATGGGCATTAGGAAGGGATTTGCCTTGACTGATGCTCCTAACTTGATCGACACTACTGTCATTATGGATATGTGAAACAGATGGAAACAGAGCTCTTAGTGACAGAAGCTGGGAGTGAGTGGAAACAAACAGATGCTCACACAAATGACAAAGTGGTGCAGATGCAGAGGTCACAGGTTTGATTCCTGCCACATCACTTTCTTTTCCTTTTCCATTTTCTCTCTGAGCTGCATTTGTCTTCTTGAGCACTTTCTCCTTTATCCTACTTTGTTTGAGCATCTGTTTGTGTTTGCTCACTCCCCACTTGGGTTAGGGATATGAGCAATGTTTTCTCCACATCACAGGAGTTAAAGGTGAAATTCCATCCTTTCAATCATAAGAGGATAAGAGGGATTTTAGATTTTTCTCATTTAATGCAAATTTGGAGGACAAGAAAGAATGGTATCTAGATCAGTGCATGTTCAATGTAGGCTTTCAATGTAGGTTAGATGGCATGAGTTTTAATCAGAGCCATCGATAGAAACTTAGACTAGAGACTTGCTCAGTAGGAAAGATGTGATCACAACTGATTCAACAGACTTGAGTACTTGTGAGGGAAGGATTTCCATACAGGTGCCAGCCTACAGTGTGGTCATGACCTGTTCCAAAAACACTCTAAAGTAAAGAGGGATTACGTTGATGGGGCTGGAGTGGAAAAGTGGGAATTCGGTTTTTATGAGGGGCACACAAACTAAAAAGAGTGGTCATTTACAAATCTTGCAATCTCATTTTTCCCTGCATGTTGTAGGATGGTTCACATATGGAAATTCTTCCCTTGTGAGTATTTGACTTGCTCAGAGTCAGAAGTCCAGCAAGTGGATTACAAATGGTTCCACTTTCACAGGCAACACAGGCGCTGATTGATATGGGATAATCAGGGAATAGGACCGATCTTGTGGCTAAACAAATGATTAAATGAACTGCATCTACACAAGAGCGATCCTGTTCCAGGAGATAGCCATTGATACGGCTATCTTTAACGACAGCAACGATGATACAGTAGACAAGTCATGGAATCGGTGCTGTCATTAGAGAAGGCCATTGATACAACCTCATTGATTTTCTTGTCTTATTATTATACTAAGGCGTCAAAGGCTTTCTGTCTTAATAAAATTAATAATTAGGGATGCAAAGCTCATTGAATTGAAAAATTCTTCCCAAGCTTTGTGGCAAATCAATGTCTATCTCGAGCTAAAATTTCCACCAGATCTAGAGTTTGATTATTCTAACCTCGAAGTAGTCTAGTGATCTGATCTTATCTTTACCATCGATAGTCTATGGAATAAGAGCCAAGAAAGCCCTGTATCACTACTACTATCACTTTATTATCTGGCCATCGACTGTCGTGGAGGCGAACTTATTCTGACTCTTTGCACAGATCAATGTAACTTACCGCCAATGTACACTCTTCCCCATTTAAAATTTTCACTGTCAGGTGCATTTTCAGTAGAATATGTTCTAAATTAGTTCGGTCTTCAACTGTCGATGGACAATAATATAATCAGCGACATTGATACAACACAAAACCCTCTTCTCTCTAATAACTGGAAATCATAGCGGGCCAGTTTGATACCACGTCTGAGATGCACGAATATTGTTGTCCATGTGTCGATATGAATGGTTTCAGAATATTAATTTCTCTCAAGTTACGTCTCTGTGGATATTAGTCTATGTGCAACTCTAACGATAAAATAGATGTTCCAGTACTGAATTATTGTGCTTATGCAAGAAAATTACATCAGGGAGAACATAATAAATAGGACTAACAAGTATACCCCAAAAATGTGTAACTTTAAGTTAGAAAGCAAGACACAGACACGCTTATTTTTTTGGTCGTTTTTTTAAAGTACAGCTGGAGAATACTCACTGATGACTTTCTGGCAATAAAGAAGAAGAAGAAGAAGAAGAAGAAGAAGAAGAAGAAGAAGATCTATTTGACTATCAATTGGGATATACCAAGTTTTAAACAGCATCATTTAGTACAATCTATGGAAATCTATTTTTGGGTTGTTTGAAAATTTTCGAATTCGAACTATCGCTCCAGGACACTACAGATAAAACAAAAGAAGCAGCCAACCGAAGATCTAATTTCCCAAAATGGACCATGTGGTATTTAAAAAAAAAAAAAACCAATAAAAATTATATCAAAACAGCATACTGTGTTGACAGTGAATGGAGAATATGTCCAAAGTCAACCCCAGCCCAGGTACGACTATCAGGATCTGGTAAATCAAGTTGTCCGATTTTTATGGTCTCTTTGAAATGCGCAGGATACCTTCTAACCTTCACAGGTAGAATCGAAGAAATACTGGTAGGCAACTGAAGACATGAAATGCAATAAAGAGCCTAGACAGCGAACATACTTGTTATAGTCTAATATTCAGGAAAAAAATCACAAAAATCTAGTTAGTCTCCACAATGAAAGTACCTGAACGAAGTCCTGCTCAAAGCTTGGTAACTTTCAAAGTATCGAATACTCATTAGCCTTGTTTAACGAAAATGTGGTATCGTCCATCAGTTACAGGAACCAGGACGAGAACTACTTGGCCAGATGGATAATACCACGTAAAGTGAAAGTATAGGGTATCGGAGTGTGTAGGCCTGATCACACACTACGCCACAAAACAGCCACACAGGGTAGGATAATCTTTATAGTCTAAATTTTTACCTTACAATTTAATCATAAATATATTCACATTTTACTTTATAAGAGTATTATGTGAGAGTCTTTATATCTTTAAGATTTGGTCCATTTTGGTAAAAGCCCATAAAATGAATGTGAATTTAATAGTCGTGTTGAAAACTTTTTAGTCTTTGCCCTAGATGTATTGCCTAAGACTTTTGTAAGCGTGCTGAAAATTATTGTGCATATTCCTAACCTGTATTAGATGGTGAAACGTAAAAATACTTCTTTAAACATGCTCAAATGCCAGCTAGTCTTTCAAGTAGTTTCTCTGAAAATGAAACTACCTTAGAAAGTAGGTCAATATGGAAATTCTTTCTATTAAACACCCTCCTGCTTGTTTAAGATTTGATTAGCATATTAAATCGTCAAGGTAACTTTTACTGAAATAATTATATACTAAACTTATAGGCCTAATAATTTCATAGCTGTCTAAAATCTTAATAACATTAAAAGGAATCTAGGAAAGCAATTTTTATACTTTGCTTCCTATTTGCCGTAAGTTAGCTTGATGTCCTGGAAGACATAGGCATTCTTCGCTGAATGGCTGGAGTTGCTGCATTTTCACTGGTTCGTGATTGACCAACCAATTTCCCCAAATCTACTCAATCATCGAGGTTTGTTGTCATTATCCTTGTAGCCAATGGATTACACGTGCGGACACTTCGGTTTAGACACAAAACTATTTCAGCGTCTTGAGATGCTTATCCTTGATTTCTGTCATGCCATTCCATTGTAGGCGATACGTCGAAAATGGACAAAGCCAGTAATGGCCGACCGCCCTGAGTATGATACAATGCGCTCATGACGGCAGATCATGAAAACGAAGGCTCGAAATAAAAATTATGCATGTTGTTGTTTGAAATGAACACGGATCCACTGTTTCCCTATCCTATTTCACTTCCTCCTCCAGAGCTGGTAATTACTAAATGAAAATCAGACTGTAGATTCGTGGTGATTCTGTAGACTGCAAAAAAAGAGAATATTTTGTTTTTACTGTTAGGAGTGAACGGCAGGATGTTTTTATCAGCTAGTCCGGTTTAGTCTTAATTTCTAGTAGGTAGATTTAGACTAGTGATTAGTCTATGCTTTAGTCTTTAGTCTTTTCTTTATTTAATAGTATCATTTTCTTAGATACATTTTTTCCCTGGATGACCATGGCAATTCGGGGTTCAGGTATTATTGCTGTTGCGGCTGTCTATAATAACGGCACCCATTTAGTCGAAATATCGATATAATCCATGGTTTGTCTATGACTAAATGAACTGTATCTTTATCGTTGCGGTGCTGTCCTTCGAGATAGCCCAGTCCTTTTGTTCTTTGGGTACTCCTTTCATCAAGGAAGGAGATGCTAAAGGAACACCTCTAATGCCAATGGTAACTTCGTTAATCAGTACAAAACCCAAATTGGCTTTGACTGAAACACTGATGCAGAAGAGCTAGGAAAGAGTATGTTGACTGGCGAATGGTGTTGATTATGTCTGTGTCTATTTTCTTTGCCTCATTGCTAATTTTGTTAAACTTGGCATTATTTATTGTACATATTCATACCACACTACTGATTCTTGCCACATCCTTCTCCAACACGAGGCTATTGATAGAAAGTTCCACCAGCAAATTTGAAACCATAGAGCTGTCACCCTTGTTGCTGAGCTCCTGCTTTCAGTATTATTCAAGAAATTCCAAGTTTGGTACCATCTTAGCTGCGTTCTCCACAGAGATAATGCATATTTATTTTTTGTGTATATATACCCCATTGATGTAATGTTGTTTTATTTCCTGCTGGATCTGCAATTTTGATGGTCAGAAGACACCAGTTTTCTGATTTGAGTAATATTCACAGTGGATTACTATTAGTAGTATCTCATTCCATATTATAATTAACTGACGTAGCTCCCACCCAGTCTTGGCAGTTTCCTTCCATTTCTGTTCTCTGCCATTTACATCTCGGAGAGTCAAAAGATCATTTTCAAAACCTAGCTTTGAGAACAAACCCCAATAAAGAAAAATTATAAAAAAATCTCACTCTGTCTGGTCATCACCTTTCCTAGGCACTCTCTTATAGTATAACTAGGTTTAAATATTTGGAAATTTCTAAAAAGCATAATTTAAAATACCATAATCTGTTACAGCCACCAATAATGATAGGGCCTTTTTTAAAATGTATTTTGAGTACTGCAAGAGGTATCATTGTACCTTTTCACATCCTTACGTGTCACTGTGTACTACTGGCTCATGAAGCTGCTATTAGTACTATCACTAGACATTAAATGTCTAGTGATAGTACTAATAGCAGCTTGATTAACCAGAGGTAAACTATGGTGGCTTAAGGATGATGTCCTGTATTGCATGGCATACAAACAACATATTTTGTGTTTGATGTAGAGTGCAGGGTAAATGTTGATGTCATCAACTGAAGGGATGAAAGGGACATACGTNTCAAAAGATCATTTTCAAAACCTAGATTTAAGAACAAACCCCAATAAAGAAAAATTATTAAAAAATCTCACTCTGTCTGGTCATCACCTTTTCTAGGCACTCTCTTATAGTATAACTAGGTTTAGATTTTTGGAAATTTCTAAAAAGCATAATTTAATACCATAATCTGTTACAGCCACCAATAATGATAGGGCCTTTTTTAAAATGTATTTTGAGTAGTGCAAGAGGTATCATTGTACCTTTTCATACATGCTTCCGTGTCACTTCCGTGTCACTGTGTACTACTGGCTCATGAAGCTGCTATTAGTACTATCTAACTATCACTAGACATTTGATTAACCAGAGGTAAAATATGGTGGCTTAAGGATTGGCATACAACATATTTTGTGTTTGATGTAGAGTGCAGGGTAAATGTTGATTTCATCAACTGAAGGGATGAAAGGGACATACACGACATGCTCTTTAATATATATATGTAAGGTGCTCTCACACACATTCACTGATACTGAGACAGTCTGAGCAAGACATGCACAGTTAACATCTGGTGGAGTTCGATGTTGGGGCAGCCAGCTAAGTATTGTGCAAGTCTAAGAATTAATTAGAGATGACAGACTTGAAATTTTTTGGAAAACCAAACTTCATATCTAGAGAGTCCAGCATTTTAACAACAAACTGGAAGTACAATAAATGAATTAAATGACAAAGCAATCTCTGTATCGAAAAGAGACATTTATGTTGAGCTTTTTTTATGAAAATTTTGCCACAGCTGCCATTCTTGATTAGTAATGAACATGTATGTCAGTGTGAGCAATATGGAGTCATTTTAGAACAGCTCTGACTTGATTGTTCACTGCAACAACTTTCCAATCAAACCAATCATTATCAAACACTTTATAATTAAAATAAATATTATTAGAAATATGACAAGCACTGTATTATTATAGTCAGGATCTGTCCTGACCAAGTTCTGTGAGCTTTTGTACATTATACCAAAAAAGGCTGAGATGTAGATGAAGACGGAGAAATTTCCCATTAAAACTGTGTTTCTGTTTCAGCCCTGCCCATTATTTTGTTCCCAACTCCTGTGCATGCCCAGGCATAACTGTGTCTACACTAATGGCTGAAGTGATATTGAATAAGATATACTGTAAATTCGTAAACCTCTGGTTAATTGGCTCATTTTATTACTTTTAACTTGCAAGTTCTTGATCTTGATGTTGCTATAGAAGGTTTTTATATTTTTTAATAGAAGGTTTTTATATTTTTTAACCCAGATTTCTCCATGATGAACGATAGTCATGATGGGAGTGAGGATGCTCACTTGGAGCCTCTGATTGCACAGGGAACATATGATGTGGATGCAGGTATTTTCCATCTCATTTTAGAAAGTGAGAGACGTGTAAACAGAACTGGAAAGTCAGCAGATGAGAAAACTGATTATTTTTGCTGTAAAATGAGTCATTCTTATCTAAGCATCTGAGCTAAGGTTTGGATTTCACTGCCGCAAGCTTAAGTTATGTTGAAGTACTTGAAGTCTTAACATTCTTTGGATTTCTAATTTAACTCTGCATGATCAGACTTTCCACATGCTTGTAAGTTGTAGTATTCCTTGGAAAATCATTTGTAAACAAGCAGCATCACTTTGCACCCACTTAAATGCACCTCTCTTCAAGGGCTTTTTTCACAACTGTGGAGTTGTTAGTTGACGATACATTACTCTACAAGTTAACTTTAATGCTTTTTAAAAGTTTTTACTAATTTTTAGGTTCCGTATTATTTTCAACTTATACAATGCTGAATAAAAGCCTAGAAGATAATAAGTGCTGGGAAATATGCCATTCTCACTTTAAGTCTTTTAAAAGCAAAGCTGTGATTTGCAGTAACGTGGATGAATGAAATTTCAGCTAAATTATTTGAAAGATATGTTTCATTTCTATGGAAATTTTCTGTTTTGGCATGTCCTTTTAGGGATAATCTACCCTTTTTTTTGTGGATGCCTATTATACCTGGAAAGTATCCAGAAACACAGAATTTGAGCCATCTAGTTGCAGTTCCCATCAACATTTACTATACATCACTAGATTAAGTAGAATCGTAGCGGAACTGTAATGCAGAATGAGTGGAATTTACTTTTATAATTTGCTTTTACCACTTTAATTGTATTGCAGAGAATGGAGGTCTTGGCTCCCCAGATGCGGAAGATGATAAGACTACAGATGAACCTCTCAGAGAACAGGTAAAATCTCTAGCACTGCTCATGCAGTTAATCTTTGTTGTCACTGATAATGACCTGTGAGAACATTTGCACTGGATTGTTAATGGTTTGGTCAGTCATTTACTTCTCTGGATTGGGCCGGGTGTAGCCAACTGCCAGTAAAGTCGACTTTTGCATTGTACATAGATAGTAGTTAGGGTGACTAAATCCGGCCACACTAGAAAGTTAAATGGTCTGTGGAATGTAGATTCACAAAAGTGGTTTAGCTGTAGCATCAGTCAGTTTCTGAGATCTGTGCTTACCAATTCAAGGGTCAAAGCAGAACAGATGCTAACTTTGCCATACAGTACTGTGGAAGCACAAGAAAGAATCGGCCTTTAGGCTTTCTTTATGTTTATTCATAGCAAACAATCTTTGCCAGAACATTTTAATATATAGACTAATTTTGATAACTTGGTGCATGAAAAAGATCATATTGTTAAGGTTTACTTAATATCAAGGTTCATCTGAAAAATGAAATGATAGAATAATAGTGAAGTGGTGTTTGTGAAATTTGCGCTGAATAACAACATATAATTATTAAATGAGTACTTAATGCTGAAGTTCCACTGTAATTATGTTTTCAAATAAACCTATTCATTAAATAAACCTATTCATTGTATCCTTTTTCTAGGACCGATTTCTACCCATTGCCAATGTTGCCCGCATTATGAAAAAGGCAGTCCCATCAACAGGCAAGGTAGGCAGCTATCTGCAGTAATGAAAGCTATACAGACCTCTAGCAAACACCTGTCTTTGGATGAGCTATTTATGTGTTTGTTTGATGAACCAGTAAAGTTAGTTACTTAGGGCCGTTGTATAGTAACTATTTTTTTTTTTTATTAGCATTTAGTTTCATTAGAACAACTTGTGGCTACTTAATATAGTTTCATCATTAGCTGGGACAGTGACCATTGTTTATGTTACTGTTAAGCAGAGGCTTCTTATTCTGGTGTAATCATCTTAATATTTTATCTGAGGAAACCTTGAATGTGGCTGTGTAAGTAGGCCTTATTCTATGGTGGACAACATACAGGAACAAGAGCTTGTTCCAGATCACACAGTTGTGTAATTTACCTCCTATTTTTCAAAATTCCCCCCCCCCNCCCCCCCCTTTCCCTTCCAAAATACATTCAAAGTGGTGCTGATCTTCCCTTCTTTCCTGACACAAAGTTTCCATTATTTAAGAAATCTCACTTAAACTGGACAAATCCCTTTCTCAAATTTATGACAAGGTAGGGAATGTCTCCCTCAACTTGTGTGACATGGAGAAAACATTGCAAGAACTTGCCTTTTAGCTAAGGTGTATAAATTATGTCCTATATGGTATTTTTTGCCAGCAGATTTTGTGGTATACACAGGAATTTGAGCCTTTAGTTATTTTACTAGTTGTGCTGTCTGTTGATTTTTTCTACAGATTGCCAAAGATGCCAAAGAATGTGTTCAGGAATGTGTGTCAGAGTTTATCAGTTTCATCACAAGCGAGTATCCTTTGTCTGCAGCTTAACTCCTTTGAGTTTGGTGCATCTGCATACATTCTACGAACCTGTAAAACTTTCCATCTACAGTGCTTTGACCATTATCCATTATAATTTTTAAGTGATAAACTTGGGCGTGGATGAGACACTGTGAGGTAAAATTTGATCGTGATACATTTTTTTCATAGTTTCTTGAGTTTTCAGAGAAAATCTTTTCTTTTGAGCTATAGTGGTACGTTTCCTTACATCAACATAAGAGCCAGCGAGCGATGCCATCAAGAAAAGAGAAAGACCATCAATGGAGAGGATATCTTGTTTGCTATGTCCACATTAGGGTTTGACAACTATGTTGAGCCTCTGAAGTTGTATTTACAGAAATACAGAGAGGTAGGTCATAGTGCTCAGAAGTTTACAAAATATATGCTCAAGAAATTGCCAAGATATAAGCATGCAAGTTTTGCACTGATGGAGGTCTGATTTTCAGAGCGAAACTGTCATTGCATCAGTAGTTGTTGACTTCAGGGTGCTAGCTTAAGAAAAAGAAATATTAAGCCATGAAGTGGATAGCACAGCCTATAAATGATTTGAGAAATGCTGTTCCTTCATGCATAGTCATCTTCATCCAGGAATGCTGAAAATTGTTGGAAAGCAGAAAATCAAATAGAAAGTATCTTAGAGTCCAGAAATTTTGCATCCTCTGTGTGCATCAGTGTCTTGATACTGTGCTTTCAGTGTCTTGAGACTTTGGGAGAGATCATGTCACAAATAGGTTTTTATTGAGGATATAATGCGCAGCTATGCTGTTGCTGCTCTTTTCTGTTCTCCTGGAATTCTTGGTACTTACATTTTTTCCAAACTACTTTCTCACTTTCTTACGGCTAATGAGATACTCAAGCTTGTATGTTAAAGGGACAGGGATTGCTGTCTGCTTCACAGCCTTAAAATCCACATTATTTTGTCATAAATTTTCAACCTCTTACATGTATCCTTCGCCTGAGCGCTACTGAGAAAACGCTGCTTGAAAGTCAGGATTTTCACACCGCATGGGCTGCCATAACTGGCTTTCCCTTTAGGCCAGGGCAGTATGTGAGGTCAAAAAGCGAGAAGCAAGCCAGCACTTGTTATGCAAAGACAATGAAAACTATCCACATTACTACACTATATGCTTTCCTTTCATATAAGCAACATAAGTCTTTTGTAAAGACTAACCAACTGCCCCAACTTAGATCGCAATGCTGTCATCTTAGAAAAGGCCGGATGAATATTTGATAAAAGGAGCATCTGTCTGAGCGAGTCGCTTTATTAATGTATGCATAACCTATATTGTTTTCTGCTGTATGGTTTAGTGAGCTCTCACTGGCCAAGGGTTCTGACAATATAAGATGATAATTTGCATGAGGAGCACTTTCAGATAATTTAGACACAGCACAACTGGATAGGATTTGATTAACAGTTAACCATTGTCTCAGTCAACAATTTCTGCGCTCAGGAGCGGTGCTGGTTGCCAGTCGTAAATCAATGAAGAGGCTTTCAAGGGCTGGTCAATATATTGACATCTATAATTATCTTCTAAGATTCCAGCATTGTGGGCACTTATTCAGTCTTTACAAAAGACTTAAGTCGATTATATACAAACAAGGCATGCAATTTCGCACCATTGAAAATTTTGGCATGTGGATGACTGTCTTCGCACACCGAGTGCTAACTTGTCTCACGCTAAAGGAAAGGCCAGTTATGGTGGCCCGCACGGTGTGAAAATCCTGATTTTCAAGCCGCATTTTCTCGGAAGCGCGCGGATGAAGGAAACATGTAAGGGATTGAAAATTTATGGGGGAAAAAAGTGTGGATTTTTATGGCTCTGAAGCAAATAACTATTCCTGTCCCATTAATGTTTCTCACAATCTACCCTATATGAATGCGTCCTACTAAGACAGAAGCAAATTGTCACCAGGAACTACAAATGAGATCTGTGTCATCTGCTTAAAAAAAGAACTCGAAAATAATAAAGAAGTGTCAAAAATCCACACCTTTTCGTTATTTCAGAGTTCTATTGTAATGTTGTTGTTTTTTTTCATGACTCTGTCTGTGCTTCTAAGTTTCCTGAAATCCTTCTTACTTCACAGTGTTCCAAAGGAGAGAAAAGTTTAACTACTTTGCAAGGAGAAGCTGGAGATGAACTGTCTGACGATATGATGGGTATGTTGTTATGGAGTACTCTTGTACCTGGGTTAAGGAGGCCATTGCTAATGTTAAATCAGGGATGCTTGGAACAGTGATTCATTTAACTCTTCATACCACATCCCATGACAACTTCTCAAGGAGGCATGCGGTAAAATTTAAATTTGTCAGTTCTTGTACTCGAGTTATTTTGAAGCCCAGAAAAAAATGCTGACATGATAAAGTTTTATTGGAACACAAACTGTCTTATTTGTATCTTGTAATGCACTTAACTCAAACTATCATGCCTGGAACTACATACATATTTTATTGAAAAGAATTAGGTTGTCCGCCACATCTCTGGCTGTGGTGAAGGGACTTTCATAACAACAAAACTGCAGTCTTTTTAACCCACTGTTTTTAGAGTGCATTTTGGGTGTATTGAAGGAATGATGATATTGATGCAGCTCATTGCTAATAGTTGTTATCTGAGCCTTATAAACTTATTGTTATTGTTATTGATAGTCATAATGCTACCCCTCTTTCTTTTTTCAGTCTGGTGCAAACAGTAGATTGTGATTGGTTGATCTAACTTACCTAGCGAATGAGTAATAAACAGCAAGGCGCATGACATTGAACCTTATGTAATCATAAATCTGCCTGCTCGTCCTAATGGTCTAGTACTGAGCCTCCTTTTTTTTATTTCAGGCTGTTTTTCACAAATTTGCAAGCATGGTCTTGTTCCTTGGAAACTGATCTCATGAAGTCCTACTGCATTCAAATCATTGGAATGTGATCAGATTTCATATTTTTGACAGTTACAGAAAAGACTGCTTTTATTCTTAATATCTTTCACTATCAACCAACTGTGAGTTGTGAGTGGTAATCACAGAGTGCACTCTGCTTGAACAGAGTATGTGCAAATTTTTATTTCACAACATTTCATTATAATGTTATGCACAAACTGAGGGGATAAGATTAGGATTAGTTCCAGGGTACTAATACAAATGCTCTATGTCATCATCTTTTATTTCAGTACAATCTCTGCCAGGTGGGGCAATGCTCACAGATCAGAACGGCCAGCCAGGTGTCATATATACAACAGCATATGCACCAGGACAGGTAAAGAAGTTGACATGTTTACACAATATGAGTTTGACTCCAAAGTCAACATTTTAATTATTTTAAAGGCAGTTTTGCATGGATGTTCTCTGGTTTTAACAGCATTTTTTTATTTTTTTTTTGGCTTTTTCATGCCTCCATTGTTTTAGCCCTTCAGCCTTAGACCTATGGTATTCTCACCCAGAAGTAAATTCTTTTGGACAAAATATTTCAGACAAGGAAAATCCATCTTTACCTGTTATGCCGATGACAGCTCCTTTTTTATTGGAGCCTTATCTGTTCCCAGCAATCATGTGTCATTGCATGTTTCACAGAGTGTAATGTTTTTTCTGCTCACATTAAGGTGACGCCAAGCTGAAGTTTTTATACGCTTTTGTATGTGAACTTAGATAATGTCAATGTCCCTGACATTGATAAAAGTATCATAAGAAGTGACTATGGAACTGGTTTCATATGAAGGCTATAAACAATAGTCCCTCTGAAAAAATGAATTATGACTGTCAGTGCATTAAAATTTCTACATAAGGGAAGCCTAGATGCTCCTTTCCTTTGAAGAGAGTTTCCATCTATAGGAAATGTGGATAGTGGTATTTCAGACTTGGGTAAATAATCATGTTCTTTTATTTCTTTTGAGGTTTCTTGTCTGGGAATGAGATTTTCTGGTATGTATTTGTACTGCTGTTAAAATGATTCCATAAGGTCAGGAAATGACATGTTTTTCTTACCATTTTTTTTTTTACAGATACAACAGCAGTTAAACTTTTAGTGAACTCGGGGAAGGAAGAAAGACTTGCAACAGTGGGATCATCTCATAGAAATGAAAGAAGGCTGGCATTTCACTCACACATTCACCTTAGCAAAAGATTTCAGGATGAAGACAAAGATAGCATGAAAGTCAAAAAGATCTACATTTCCAAGACTGTTGAATGGAAGTATTCATGTGTTGACCATACAATGTAGGCAGCTATGCCATGGCTCAGGATAATGATTATCTTTCATACTGTGGGCACAGAAAAAAACTTGGATGTGTTGATCGTGTATTAACTGAAAATCTGGAGTTTTCATCACAGTGTAAAGCCCTTGAGAACTGCTTACTTAAATTTGCTTGAGAAAAACAAAATATCTGATGCTTTCATTCAGTCATAATTAATTTATTGATAGAATTGATGTGAGTTTTTTTTCCTGATGGAGTGTTTTGGCAGATTCAGGAGGATAAGCTAAGCATAGAGGGGATAGACTATTATGTCCCAAAACGCTCTTTAATATTGCAATAAATATAGTTCATGACACATGTGATTATTAAAATATTTACCATTTTGAAAAATAGTGAACACATTAGGTTCCCAGATGTCACATTTCATAGGGAGGGTAAACAATCAGATGAAATCATCTTTAGTGTATAATAATGTTGATAAACAATTTTTTGTGCGTAATGTTGCTGTGCCTGCATCTGCTTCAATCTTCATCCATTAACTTCTCTTCTTTTGTTTGTCAGTTAGCATTTTCCTTTCTGATCTTGATTTGCTCTTATTCTCTACATGCAATTTGAATATTCTATAAGCCAGTGTGATTGTTCCCCGACACCATATACAGAAAGAATTTCAGGTGTACAGAATTTAGTTGAGCAGTTGGCTGTACATAATAGCAATCCAAATTTTTCACTTAATTGCAACAGTTTTCTGAAGACAAAGGTTAAAAACAGTGTTGCTTAATGGGAACTTTTTAAATTCTCCTGTAGATGTATGATTGAACTGATCTTGACTGTTCTACTTTTCATTGCCTTTTATATATGTTTTATAGTATCTCTTTAAGCATTAAACACAAACTGTAGAGTGTTTTTAACAAGTTTCAATACTCAAAAGTTTGAAATGCAAATATTTAATTCATATTTATATTATGTAAAGGATGCAGTGAGGTGTTGTGAGGAGGTGCCAGTGGACAACAGCTGTGCTAGTACTATTTAAATAAGTTTCAGATTTATGTTATTGATAATTTGATGACATTTACGTAACATGTGTCGGCACTGGAAGTGGGTGTTCATTTATCAGCTACGCAAAATGATGATACTCTTAAGAGTTGATGAGCAAACAAGTTGATGGGAGATACCATTTTCATGAATTAGTAAATGTTGTTTTAAGTCAGGTGTTATTTGATGTATCCTTCTTAAAAGATGCTTTCATAAATTAATAGAACTTTATTAAGTACATTCAGGAACTTTCAGTGCTACTTTTGAGGCCTTATGTTTAAAAATATTTGTGACATATGGATCAGTGATTTCAATGCCCGCAAATGTTATTTTTTCTTTTATGTAAATATTGCAGCAAGGTAATGACTTTTTAGAATCATTGTCATTTTTTTCATATTCATTACAGTGCTGCCTTAATCATGCCTATCATTGTTTTGCCACCCTAGAGTAACAAAGTTCTATCTTGCTCAGTTTTGAGACATGAACTATCTAGAGTTTGGTGCTTCCATAAATTTTTTGGTGAACTTTTCATGCCTCAGAATAAATACTAAATAAAAAAAATATCCAAGCTCTGAGAAACTTATTCATCACCCTGCAGTTTTATTGAGAAAGACCTATGGCTTAGAGGCATTGTTTTACAGGAGGTTAAAAAAACAGTTTTGTTTTGTATCTCTTTCAACAAGTCATCAGAGTTAGCAAGTGACCATCTTCGAAACTAAGAGCTATAATAGAATAACCTTGATTATGTAGTAGAGCAAATTAAACTCCTTAAAAAAAAGGAGTCAGAAAGCATATTTGACCTTATTTGGTGCTTGCCCTCTTATCCTAAAAAATGATCTTAGAATAACCTTGGAGGATTAAATTGTTGATTTAATTACAAGAAAACAAAGTGAAATTCAAAGTTTTTTTATTCTTGGGTTGCAATTTAATGCATTATGATTTTGCCTCATAGTCATAGACCAGGTGGCCTTCAAAAAAGTTTATTTCATTCAACACCCAACAACTTCAAAAGTTTTAAAACGGTAAACTGGAATCAAAGTTTGAGCACATGAACAAACAGATACACTCTGTCATTGACAGATACACTCTGTAATTGTTGCAAATTTCATTGTTCCAGGTGCTATACTTTTGTAACAGAAAAAAAAAATGCAAGAGCCAGTGTACTAGGCACTCAGTGGGCTTGCTAATTACAGACATGTGTTTTTCAGCTGTGACATAATTACAGTACCTAGATATCTGAAATTTGCAGCCAATTAAACCCATCTACTAATGCATACCAAAGTCTGACTTCATAAGATTTGAGCATCAAAGTCATTTATCTTTGAAATTAGGTAAAATTTTTTGGAGACCACGCACTTTATCATTGTTTTTGAGCCTGTTGACATGATCATTTACCAACATTTAAGTCATATTTTGTCTCTCTTTGACTTTATCAGCAGGTGTAAATGTGTTCATCAAAGGTCATTGTAAATAATCAACAGTGTTTTGTATAGAGCATAGAACTGTACAAATTTGGATTCTTCTATCATTCATTAATATTGAAATCTCACTGCAGTGTCCAAAAACTTAAAGGCATCTTAGCCATCCTTGTCTCTCTTCCCTATCCTCTGGGGAAGTTGGAGATGAGGGAATGGAGGGATATATCCATTTAGTAATTTTGAGGTCTTGGCACAAAACGGAAGAGTTACAGTTTTAGATATCATAACTGTAGTCTAGTGACAGTTATCTGCAGTAGTTTTAAAACTACTAAGCCTAGTTAATGGAGTTATTTTATTGCCAAGATTTCACAAAAATTCATTTGTGTTGTAGACCCAGAGCCTGATTGAATATTTAATGCTATGTTGTACTGCTTGAACCAGAGTTTCCTTCACAGAGTTTCATTTTGGTGACTAAAGTTATTATCATTATGTATGTAATCTCAGTCCCCTTCAATTTCATCATGGTTTATGATTTTCTTACATCTGGTTGAAGCGTCCTGTCTTTTATCCCTATAACTATTTTTGAGCAAATGGAAATACAAGACTAGATGTAAATCATGTTAAATTTCTTTTTCATTTGTTCATCGGATGACAATAAAGGGAACTGTTTTTATATGTATGG
>JAWQUT010000052.1:446850-473027 GCA_033807755.1 Ellobium chinense | reverse complement strand
GGGAGGGGAGGGGAGAGGGGAGGTGGCCTTGAAGGGCTGGGATGAGAAGGAAAGGATGAAGAATTGTTAACGGCTAGCCAGCGGTAGTGTTGTACTTAATCAGATCTTAACTTTTTTAGTCTCACTAGAGTTACACTATTTCTCATCGTCAAAAGCAAGCCCAACATAATTAGTCGTAATGTCTACCCGAGTTATCATGCTACACTGTAGACTTCGTCACATACCCAAATATTTATTTTATTTAACTAATTTTTTCCTTGTCTAAAGAGTATTTTCTTTTCTTCGAAAACCTGAAATAAAAAAAAAAATTAAAACCGCATCACGCTTCCCTCCTCAAATCGTAAGAACCCATGCTTGAAAGGTCGGAGAGAAAAGGTGCATTGATTTACTTGTGGCTAATTAACCTATCTTGGGACCAGCAATCACCTCACGCGCTAGAGAACAGGGAGAGAATCCAGTAAAAATAATCAATGACAGCATCCTTTCAACAGTTTCTCCGAGTTGCGGGCCCTCGTGACGTACTTTGAGGTAATTTATTACCCTAGTGTTGTGTGACTGTCATGCCAAGAGTATTTTCGTACAGGGTTGAAAGAAGGCTAACAGTGTTAAGTGCCCCAGTGCAGGAGAGAAAAAAAATATTCATTCTTTACGACTCAATAGATGCTCAGAACTGGTAACGGTTGTCATCCCTACCGAGTAGAGCAGCTGAATTCAACGATTGGGGATGCTAGAGTAATGTCATAGTCATTGATTCGATTCTTGCCATGAGCATGTTGTAAATGCTTTAAAATAGTATTTCATTCTTGTTTTCCTTAGTCCAGCTTCTGTAAAATAGGTACCTGGCTAAAGGAAGTGAAAGAATACTGGTGATCAACACCTATCAAATACTAGGGGCATTGTATGTACCCTGAGGCATTGAGAAATTATTCTTTAGTAACACGGCCTACGGAGCGCAACTTTCTATTTTTCAGTGTTTTTTTTTACCTAACACTAACAATGTTATTGCCACAAGAGCTACCATTACTTCACGAATAAATACTATTAAAAGAAATACACCCAAGCGAACCTCACGACTTCTGACCTTATGTATTCGAAAAACTCATTATTTTCTTATTCTGTGCTAATAGGGCCAGTTTGAAGAATCGCGCAGGTATCAGACAAATTATTATATCTTCTCTACGTGCTCTTTAAGTACGTTGGAGGTGGCCATAACGACTATAATAAACACTGAATCTGAATCTGAATCTGAATCTATATTCACGTCTTGAGTATCTTATAAAGCTTTCTCCGGGATGCTTTGGGGAATTGCATGGGTCAGGATCTGCGAGTAAGACATCCCCACCAGGCCGCTATTCGAATTTATCCTTGTCTCGTGTTTCCCAGCTGCTACCCATACGAAGCCCAGATGGTAAGGCAACTACATTTTGTCAGTGAGCATGACAGACATAGATCATTTTGGTGAACCACGTCAGACCCAGTTGGAACTTCTTTGTATTCGCTAACATACGTCACAGTTACAAGTTTGAATTACGGATGTACAGCAGGACGAGATTTCAGCTATAACATTTGGAGATTCATGGCAAACCAATGAATTTAGTAGGATAATTGAACATCAGACATTTCATTAACACTCTTAAAGTCTTTTGTCTGTTTGAAACTTTTTAGATCATTTGAAATCGGTGTGTGCCTGGGATGCCAGAAGAAACAAAGATGAGAAAGGTGGAGTAGGGGTGGAGCGAGGATGAGGAGGGGAGGGGTGGCGGAGAGTCGAAGTTTTTTGAGTTCGCAGAGACAGAGAATAAATAGAAAACACTGGGCAGAGTTATAACTATTTCGTCAGCAAAGTGAGCCGCGGGAGAAGGGTGCGGGGGTGGGGAATGGGAGGTGGGGGGTCCAAGAAGATCGGAGGTCCAAATCAGTGAAAAGAAAGCACATAATACAGTATAGACACACAGAAATTCGCTGGGAAAGGTGTTGTCATCTGGAAATCTTATGGGAGGGTAGAATGATATATACGCTGTTACAGTCCGATAGAACGAAAAAAGGATCTAAGGAGGTGGTAGGACAGATAGAGGGGAGAGACAAAATAAAAGTGAGTGAGAGAGATACAGCGAGAGAAAAAAAAAAACACTGAAAAATAGAAAGTTGCGCTGGTGAAATGTGCATAATCAATCCATTCTGCAGCCACTGCAATCAACACTGATTTACATGATCGATCTTTCACCAATAATGATCCAATCAATGCTATAATGTCTCCTCCCAAGGGGTATAGCACGACCTGAGAACCACAATAGAAATATAGATTCTGGGGTTGAGATTACAATAGTCAGGCCTCTATACCGAAAGCACAGCATTTGAAGAAAAGGCAACATGGATACCCACATGATAGTTTTTGTCTTTATCACAGTTTTCACAAATTTAGTATTTGGTTTTGAAGGTAGTTTTGTGTTCTGCTTGATGATGTGTAAATAGATATATTATGCGTCATCCGAGAGTTGATTAAGAAGTGAACAATCTTAATCATGGAGTTCATAAATGGCGATGAATGCATGGTTTTAAAACAATAAAAACAGCCTATTCATCTTTCACCGACAACAGCTCGCGTGGAAATTGAGATTGTGTTTCTGTGCAGTTTATTTTGTGTTTTCTTTTTGAAAATTCAACTTTGTGCCAAACTAAAACTAGTAAAATATTTAGATAGACAGATAGGCAAATCCAAAATGAGTACACAAGTGCTAGATTTTGAGACAAATTAACAAAAACGACATTCTTTTTTTTTTGTTATTATTATTATTAACATTATTATTATTGCGTCCACAGTTTGACAAAATTATGAGAAAATAGAAACTCGCACACACTTAGAGGAGATTGTTCATGGTGATAGGAATGTCACATTATTCCAAATGTCTGTAATGTTGTCATACTTTATTTTTTTCATTTTAGAAACGTTGTCTATTTTAATTTTAGTATTAATCTCAATAGTTTTTAAACCAGTTTAATTTTTTTATTTTGAATTATCTTAACCGATTTAGTGCATTAAAAATTCGAGAATTTTTCTCTGGAGTCATCTATACATGTTTTATTTTTATTTCATGTTTAAAACACTCTGCGTGTCATTTAATATGGAGATATCAAGATAATCTCGTTTAAAACGTTAAATCACNATTCAACTTTGTGCCAAACTAAAACTAGTAAAATATTTAGATAGACAAATAGGCAAATCCAAAATGAGTGAACAAGTGCTGGATTTTTAGACAAATTAACAAAAACGACATTTTTTGTAATTATTATTATTAACATTATTATTATTGTGTCCACAGTTTGACAAAATTATGAGAAAATAGAAACTCGCACACACTTAGAGGAGATTGTTCATGATGATAGGAATGTCACATTATTCCAAATGTCTGTAATGTTGTCATTTTTTTTTGGTCATTTTAGAAACGTTGTCTACTTTTATTTTAGCATTAATCTCAATGGTTTTTAAACCAGTTTAATTTTTTATTTTGAATTATCTTAACCGATTTAGTGCATTAAAAATTCGAAATTTTTTTCTCTGGAGTCATCTATACATGTTTTGTTTTTATTTTATGTTTAGAACACTCTGCGTGTCCTTTAATATAGAGATATCAAGATAATCTCGTTTTTAAAACGTTAAATCACTGGTATTTTACAGCATTTAATATACTTCATTGCACTTTACGCCACGCCAGGCCACACCACACCACACCACACCACACCACACCACACCACACCACACCACATCAATACACTATGTACTATGCCCTTCGCCCTGTTCACCTATCCTGTAATGTACTGTGCCAGACTCCTTTATTTCTACATCCTTTCACTTAAATGTATACCTTAAATTTCAAGGTCATACTTTTTCAGTAAGTGGAACAATTACCATGGAAAATGCAACAGATGACATGGTAGCGGCAAAGGCAGGTTATCACGTTCTTTTCAGTTTTGACATCCAGATAGATATAGATACAGATAACCATATCCTTCTGGTCATCATTGCTGGCGACACACTGGAGGTAAGTTGATGATGATGATAGCAGTTGTCAAATACTGAAGTATTTTGGGGTGGAGATTAAGTAATGAAGGCAACATAAATCAAGTAACTGCATAATAATTTCACCCATTCTTTGAGCCTTTGGACTGATGTTCATATTACCTAGGGCCTATCATAAATATGCGTTTTTCTTTTACCTAGAATATTTAACATTTTCTGAGAGCCATACTGATGTGCCATTTCAAATTTCATTTTGTTCTTCTTTTTCAATTGCTTACAATGGCTGATTAGACCTCATCGGACTCCGATAGGGTCAGCCATACAATTTTCAAATAGCATTGGACACCCCTAGCAAGATGATTTTTCATATTTTTGTCGGTGTTAACTATAGATTAGATATTGGTAGCAGCTTGAGAGGTACCACTCTTTTGGTGGGCAGGTGTGTGAAGGGTGTCTTCCAAAATGCAGAAAAGAGTCACTTGCTTTTTGAACCAGAAGAAATCTGAGAGCAGATCTCCACTGTTGTTGAAAAAACTCAGAAGCACAAACACATAATTAGGTATTATTAAAACATTTCTTTGGAATAAAGATGTCACGGATTATTTGATTTATTTTGTTCCTCGGAACAATTATTTATCATCGGTAAATGTATAAAATACAGTATGTTCAGTTGTTCTGCAACACTCTCCTGAGATGATGTTAGTATAAATCATTATACTGTGAAAATGCTACGTTACCTTTTCAACCGACCTACACACTTCTGAGACCGTTCTTCATTTACAAAAATGAAAAGACTTACGGTGTCTTAAGGGATAACGGATGATTTTGGTGGTCTGGAATTATCTTTGCTCTCAAAGTAATGTCCACTGACCAGATACAAGGTGCGATCCAAACGGTTCCAAACTCTGCCTTTAAAAGCTCATAGACTTAATTCAGATGTTCCATTCATATTCCAAGTGGGAGTCAGCACAATTATTCCAGAGCCGCTGCCAAGCCTAGAAGCATTCCTGGAAGTCATTACGAAGCAGCCTGGTAGGCAACTTAGTCTGCGAGCTTTTATACGCCCAGAATCGGAGACTTTTGGAGCTCATCTTGTAAACCTCTCAAAACATACCTTGCAGCTTATTAGAACAATAATGACATTCACAAAAACTCACGGAGAGTTATGAGACAGTTTTCAGTCATTCTGTCCAACAAATTGTCTATTTGTCTTGTGCTTTCCTCTGCAGTTCTACAACCAAACCTATGTCGACAACATGGACTGGACTCTCACAGACAGCACAGGACTTGTGTCATACTCCAGGAACTCATCCGAACTGGCAAGTTTACATTTGCTTTATTGCTCCTACTTAATGCCGTTGCTGAAAAGGTTACACATGATCAATGTACTATGATAATCATCACCACCATCAAAGTCATCATCACATCATCACCATTTCATCGTTATCACTGTCATCATTATAACCACCACCATCACAACCAACATCATCATCACCAGTATCGTCATTGGTTGTTTTCTTTTTTTGTCAGTCATTACCATCGTCATAACGATGCTTTTGATCAATATCAATGACATCATCGTCATCTTCACTGCTATCCTCTACCATGCAGGAGGCAGAGGAGTCAATAATCAGTCCTCTGAACAACAAGGGAGGATTAGCTTACTTTCTCAACATAACTGGTCAGACAGGCGCAGGACAGTGGTCTTTTAATGGATCTTATGAAATGAAGATAAAAGGTAAACGCACGTACGCGTGCACACGCATACATGGACATACGGGCACGTGCACGCACGCACGCACGCATATACACATTTACTTACAATACACCCGCACACACATATACATACACACGCGTAGACATCTGCGCATACAAGCACGCGATAAAATGACGAAAAAAGTTTTGTTTTGTTGTTTAACATAAACGCATTACCTTAAGTTGAATTAACTAAGCCGTTTAATTATGTACATATTTTCTTAGCTGGCAATCTCCTACCAGCAAGCACAGTGCCCCAGAATTTCCCTTCCCTTCCCTCCCCTCCCCCCCCCTCAAAAAAAAGTCTACACACAAAACATATTGCTATCAGTTTTGTGGCTAGTTTCTTCTTTTTTTTTTTTCACTGTCTTAGGCTACGTTTTAGCAGAGAAAAGAATTTGCATAGCAACCTAGTCACATATAACTAACTGTTGTCAGAGTACCACATAGCACCTCTTACTCCTCGGCCTACCAAGACATTTTCCCTCCTACATGGTATTACAGTGAGACCTCACCAACGGGACTTCCAAGGGATACATGTATGTCCATAATTTTGAACTTGTCACTAAACTTAGATACAGAGCTGAGAACAATACGGGACTAGTCGTCTAGGGGTCGTGTGCACAATGTTGTCTAACTTGGTACTTTGGCGGTAACCATGGAACATTTAATGTTTGGGGGGTTTCTCGAAAGTCAGAAGGCATTGTGCATACGAGCCTAGAATTTAGAGCATTACTTTACAATGAGTTTAAGAGGTTTTCTTGAACATGAAGTTTGAGGTCGCGAGGTCCCACGGCCTTTTGTATGTTTTGCTAAAGAGAAAGGAAAGAGAGCCATCTGATCTTTTTAAACTTAATATTCTTCGTGGTCCCACGGCTCTGTCTTTTTCTTGCTAAAGAGAGAGACAAAGAAAGCCATCTGATCTTTCTAAAAAAAAAAAATGTTCTTTACACTTTCAACAGATGATATCACCCTAGGAAGTCTTATTCGAAGCGTCATGACCGTCAACATTCACTGGTACACCAACAACACCTCATTCGCCTCAACTAGAACGTTAGCATCCAACTACTACGTGATTCCCCACCAAAATGTCACCGCAGAGGCCAAATCAAACCTCAGCCAACCAATCATGGGACTTTTCACCTCTCACGTCATCATCCACTCGTCGCGTGACGTCAGGAACTATCTCGTCCAATGCTACACTTCCCCCGAGGAAGTCTCCAAGGAAGTCAGGCTGACTGTGCAGCAAATGAGGGTAATTCTTCTATTAATTGTAGATGGAGGCAGGCAAATGATTCATATATCCAGATTATTTGGATCGTAATAACGTTACCAAGTAAAGTTTCAAAATTGAGGATATCACACTCGTATTGATTTGTTGTTGTTCAGTGGAAGGTGATCTTACTCATTTTCAAACATTTTGGCTTTTTTGGTTAAGGCGGTTTCGCTTTTGCTCGCCGACGGACTTGGATCACTTAAATTTCGATTAAATATATAGCCTGAGTTATGATGGTTGTCTATGATATAATGGACATACGAGTAGGAACAGTGGTGGTCATCGTTAAGTACGACCTATGCAATACCAGATAAAATTTAGCTCATAATATAAAGAAATTATGGCTGATTCCCATTACGGCAGAGACTTAACAAGAGAGAAATTAATTTTGTTAAATGCATTTCTTGCCTTTCAGCTTTTTGTTATCCTCTTAATACAGTCAGATATCTTTTTTATTCTTATTTAAAGCAAGAGTGATAAATCTGACTAGATTTAGGTTATGTTGTTATTTGACCAAATAACATGTCGTCACTAATAGGAAGGCTTTTCTAAACGTGGACTGGTCTTGCAGGTTGCCATAAATGACACTTTCGGAACGACCCCAACGAAGCTGAACCAGCTGAAGTATGTGAAAGACTTTAAAACATCAACTCTTGGGTCATACCAGAACAACGCAGCAAACCTGCGCTTACCTCCCATACCACTGGACACTGATAACTTCGCTGAACTCACTGTCACATCGGAGTTCACTGTTCGTGTTGAAGATTACAGCGAATTGGAGGTAATCTATGCTGTTGTCGACCCTCTGATGCAAGCTGCATTCTTGGTCCTGTTTTTGTCGTGTCTTAGACAATATGTAATGCACATACACAAAAGCATTAGAAACATAAAAAAAAAGACAAGATTAATTTTATTCATGATCACGTATAGACAATATCGTGTGTCAAGCTAATGTTATAAAATACATCGTCATCATAATTAGTTCTGTAGAATACTGTTACGAAATTTCCCCCATGGACGATTTTATTCACCTGTAGCTTTGTATGACACAAATGTTAAACTTGGTATTTGTGCCAATATTGTTAGATCTTTTGTACTTACATGCATGTACCATAAATTGAATCCTCAACATTTTTGTTCGATTTTCTCCTTCCATTATATAACAAACCTTTCATTCACGTGTTTCGTCCATGCTGATATTGTTAATTTATTTGCAATATTTGTGATGTACTATTTACGGATCCTTGGATACACATCCTTTAAGTCCAGCTATCCATGACCTGGTTGTCAGTGGTTAATTAATTTTTCTCTCATCGGAACCACAGGATGGTGACCAGTGGCCAGTGTATATGGGTACCAGTTTCTCTTGCAACATAGTATGGGCGGGTTGGATTGACGTGAATATCACTGCTCCAGTGGTCAGTGTCCCGGCCCTGTCCGTGGATCTCCAGCAGATGACCCAATGTTCTTACGACGGAAGGTGAGAGAAAAAGTATCTCATCATTTCTGTTGTGATTTGCCACATATTGTAGACTTGGAACCAAAATACAACATATAGCCATCGCTATGGTGTTTGTGTCTTCCTTCAGTTTCGATCATCACTCTCCTAAGCTGCACTCGATTATTCAAATAACATCTGTCTCTGATATGAATTGGGTTTTGGTGTGCTAGATTTTCCTCAATCCACCGAGTCCACGAAAAGCAGTCTATGATATATTAGACAACATTATCAATATTGCATGTTATTATGATAGTAGTAGTAGTAGTAGTGGTAGTGGAAGTAGTAGTAGCAGTATTGGAAATAGTAGTAGTAGTATTGGAAGTAGTAGTAGTAGTGGAAGTAGTAGTAGTAGTAGTGGAAGTAGTAGTAGTAGTAGAAGTAGTGGAAGTAGTAGTAGTAGTAATAGTAGTAGTGGAAGTAGTAGTAGCAGTATTGGAAATAGTAGTAGTAGTAGTGGAAGAAGTAGTAGTAGTAGTAGTAGTCGTAGTCGTAGTAGTGATAATCGTAGTAGTAAAAGTAGTGGTGGTGCCATGGTATTGATGATGTACTAGTAGTGGTGACTGTGGAAGAAGTAGTTGTTTGTAATAGTAAAAGATGCAGTGTCAGCTGTGATAGTTGTATGAGTTACAACTGTAGTAGTACTCGTAGTTGTGGTGATCGTGTTAGTAATAGCGTAGTGGTAGCAAGAGATGTAGTGATGGAAGTAGTTTCAGTGGTGATGGCAGTTGTAGTGTTAGTGATATTAGCTATTCTAGTAGTAGTGATTGTTGTAGTGTTAAAATCCTTAAGTGTAAGCAAGATGAGAATGAGAGATGAGAGGATGAAAGTAGTGGAGGAGTTGGAGGAGGGGAGAAGAAAAACATCAGTAAGTTGTATCAGTGGTTTATATTCCATAACTTACATCCCTGGCCTGGCTTAGTACGACGAAAAAAGTGAAAGTTGTGGTATCACATACTCCGGAGTCAACAGGCACCGCCTACAATGTGACTGTCAACCTCTACCTGCCGCCCTACATGGAGATGATCTGGAGAACATTTACTCAACCACTAGAGAACACCATCACAGTCAGTCAGGACGGCACAGTGATTACCTCAGAAGTAAGTAGGAGAGACTGTATTGTACCTACTGTATTGTGTTTTTGTTGAGTTCGAAGGTGGCTTTGGAAATGGTCATAACGGTGGAGGTAGTGGTGAGGGTAGCAGTGGTGATGGTGATGATGAATTATGGCTGTGGGGTAAAACTACCATCACAATGTACACATTTATGATACCAGCACCAAGAGCAGTTTAGCATCCTCAGCATCATTATTCACTATCACCACTTCTTAACCATCATCATCATCATCATCATCACCTGCGAAAGTTCCCACAAATCTTCATCATCCTCGTAGTCTTCATCACAATTTACCTTTCCGAATCAGCCAGCCGGATCAAGCCGTACTTACCATGGCCTGAAGATGAGGCTCGAAAGTTGTCTGATTGCGTAATGCTTATAGTTTTTGATAATTACGCGTTGGTTAGAAAACAAGATGAAAAGGCTTCGACAGCTGGCCTAGTTTAGCCATGTAGAAAGTTTTTTGGTTTTTTTTTAGGCTTTCATAACGTCAATTGGTCTATTATCATCACCACCAACGCCATCACGATCATAAATAAATTAATGCAATTTTTGCGCCAGATTACCCGACTGACCTTCAGTGACCCTTATAAACTAGAAGTGACCTTGGCAGTTGACCTTTCGGACCTCCAAGTGTTGCAGGCCAGTAACCGTATCATCACAGCCGAGGCTCTGTGCAATGATCGATGGGGACTCAAGACGGACATCATGTCTAACACAATGTACTTGTCACTACAGGTTGACGAAGTCTGCTGTGAGTATTCTTTTGAAGACTGTGTTCAAAAATAATAGCACAGTAATCAAGCATGAGTGAGCGCGGTATATGCCCAGGATGTTGACTGCCGATCAAACAGCGGTATGTTCTTAATTATTTATTGGTTACATACACTTTCCAGGGATATAAACTTCCATAATTTCCGCTTAAGGGCATACTGCGTTTGTTAATATGTCTCACCGCCACCGGTAGCGATTCTTTTGATCATTCATGTGCACAGTGGATGCGAGTCGATGTTCTTGTACAGCTAACATAAATACGAGGTGCTAGCCACAAGTCCTTGTACTGTGCCTGTATAACTTGCAGGGTTTTTTTAGGTGTTATACTCCTCCATTACCTTCGAGGTACTTCCGTGAAGGGAAGGAGCTTTGAAATGATAGAGAAGACAAAGTCTGATCCGAAGATGGTGCTTGACAAGCTGACACTATAAGGAATTCCAGGGGTGCTTTTAGGCTTTTCAGCAGCTCTGGAATTATCTTGTCTCCCATGAGACTACTTAGAATATAATAAGGGAATGCAATGATACAGGAAGTCAACGAGGCACAATCCGGGGGATTTTTGGATCGCATCTCGTAATAATTAAACGCAGAACAATAACAAACAAACAAGTGACACCAGTAACACTTTAGGCGCATGGGCGAGAACTTGAATAGTGTCTACCGAAATGAATTATCCTTATATATATGGCTTCGGATATCATATGATTAAGGCTGATTCTTTTCTTTGTGAAATTTGGATACCATCCTAGTCCGTCAATAGCAAACTGATGTGTGTTAAGTCTTTATAAGAAATTCACTTAAAATAGCAGATTGGAAGACTGGTGATAACGCAGAGGGGGGCAAATGAAATGGGGCGAATGTGAGGAAGATAATCAAAGACTTCTTTTCAAAAGCTGGATTTATTTGGATGACGCACTCACTAACCTGTCTTTAACATGTAGTCAAGCGACTCACGTGGACAAGCTCTAGCACCTGTACCTGCCTGCACGACCCCCTGCGCTCTGACTGTGGCTGCTGTGAGAACGGCGCTTGCCAGTGTGGCGCTGTGCGGCCTGATGCCTGTGCTCCTTGTGACCAGATGTGGCGCTGTGTGCAGTACAAGACTGGTCAGTAACCAGTGATCAAGTAGGGGATCGCTTGTCGGTTTAGCTGCTGTCTGTGCTGTCGCTTTTATTGTCGCCCTTGTGGCGATAAGGTGAACCGTCAGTCTAAGCCCAGACTAAAATCGACCAAGCTGCACTGCAGCTGTGCGATGCAGAGGTACCCTCTTTATTTCCATTGATCGTCCACACCAGAAATATTAGAGGAAATGAGGGGCTAGCTCTTCTGGGTACACGGTTAATGAATACAAGAAAAAAAAATGGGGACCTTTATATCGCGCAGTTTGAGCCCGGCTTGGTCAATATGCTTACTTGCCCTAGTCTAAGGGTACAGCGGTGTGACCACTCATCATCGGTGGTGTTGATTTTTGTATTTTTTTTTTGGTTGTTGATGGTGGTGATGGTAATGATTGTAACATATCCCAGATTGGGAATATGTACTTATGTACAAAACAATTAAACTATAACAAACAACTAAGACAATACGAACAATCAACAGAACAACCGATCAGGCTCACACATTTATTAATCATATTAATCAATACAATAAGTACAAGTATATCAAAATACTATTTCCACTGCCTTCACAACATCACTTAAAATATGACACTGGCCTCAGCCTCAGCACTACCCCTTAGTGCGTTTTACGTTCTAGTTCCCAGAACGGAGTACTAGTGACTCTAAACACTCCAGAACACCTTACGATTTAAGGTACAGCTCAGTAACTCATTCTATTTCATACACATCCATATATACATGAAACTTCTCTTCCCTGAACATTACGAGATTCGCGAATGCTTTCGCCAAATCTCTCAGCTTGGAGGCCCCTATCTGGTCCTCTCAGGCCCTCACTTTCCCTGGCCTGGAATCACCTGCCCACTACGGCTGCCTGGGTTACTGGCTTCACTGGCACTGTCTGGCCTCGACAATATAACATTCGACGGTGGCTTCTAGCCCACCCCGTCACCTACAAAGAATAATATCATCGATATAATACCACCTACTTACTATGCACTCACCATTCACTACTAATCATCCGAGCATACACAATGACCTTCCACTTACTCACTACACACCTTAACACAACCTGCCCGCATCTACCTTTCCCACAAGCAACTAACACAGCTACACATCTCTATGATAACACGCACTCAATATATCACACGTAGTATTTCTACAGCACGCTGAATACGTTTAGAATCCGTACTCACCAGTGTATGCATCTAGTTCACTAACCACATCTATTCATACACAAATGAATCCCTATCACAATTACTTTAAGTTCTCATATACAACCTAGTTGCATCATTACCATCATCACAACTATATAATATACTTATCACCACTATCATTTATTACTTTGTAAACTTACCAGCTCTTGCTGGCTTATTCTCAGAGCCTGACTGCGTCCGTCTACTCAGCTCGACGTCTTAGATCGCAGTGAAGTTACTACACAGACTTGCTAGTTAATCAGCCCCTACAACTCCACGCTTTGTTCCCATGATAGTTAGCAGTTTTCATGCTGCTGACTGTTCACAACAAATAGACAGCATTCCGCTTAATAACAACTTGTTTATAGATACCGACTATCTGACTCGTGACAATGATGTTGCTGCCTAAAATCTTCCTACTGTAAAGCTGTTGCTATGAGACGTAATGTGAATATATGTACATACAGCCCATGAGTTCTCCCACGGTTGGCGGTACTGATGCTTGTGCAGTTATTTGTTGCTGCTATTGTTGATAACGTTGTTGTTAATATGGATGCAGTTGCTGCTGCAGTTCTTGTTAGTGTAACTTGTAATATGAATTATAGTAACCTGATCGGTTATTGACTTTCTTGTTGCAGGTTTCGAGAAGTTATCGTACTTGAGTTCAAAGAATATTCGCTGTGACGCCTTCTACAGGAGACGGTAAGCAAGTTAAGAATTTACAATGCTCAGAGCTGGGAACGGGATGCTGTGTCCCATACGCCCTCATATCCACCGTCCCAGTAATGTAAGCGACATGAAGAGGAGGAGAGAGAGGAAGAGAAGAGAGTAAGAGATGGAAGGAAAGAGGAAAGAGTAAAAGCACTCAGGATTTGTGCTATGCCACGTAACCCTTTCCATGACGATCTGTTGTCATGTGATTGGTGAGTTCATATATCTATCAAATATAGTAATATTGTGAGAGGACCAGGCCCAGAAGACCCGCCATATGTGGATTAAGGTCAGTTGAATCGACACAAGTAAATTGATGTCACTTACTTGTCAATTATTAGCCCAGTAAATTAACATCACTGATTCCAATCATCTGAGGCAGGTAATAAATAAACCTGCACTGTTATGTGTCATTGACTAGAAATTAGAACACTCCAATGCCCGTATTGTAATAGGTACCGGTATGACTGTGTTTACGTCATCTCGCGGTATGTATCTACGTCATCACGTTCAGCCCCGATCATCCCGCTCATAGTCGCTGGTAAATATAGCCTTTGATTTTGTTCCAATGTTAAACTCTGTTGATGCAGTCCAAGATATGGTGATGTCTTAACTGTATTTTTTTCAATAGGATTATTATTAACATTAGTATGGCGAGCAGCACCACATTATTAAACTCTGAAATTCTAATCACAGGCATCTGATAACACTCAGTATTTAACCAGTGTATGCATTCTAACCACCCCAGATAAACCAAAGGGCAGCTGATGGGGTGAGGTCCTGGACCACGCCTTTCTTGAATCTAACCCAGTATCCCTTCCAATCATAAAAGAACTCTGTGGCGTATTTCATTTTCTTGCTCCGAGCTCTCGCACCATACTAATCCTGCCCCCCCCCCCAAAAAAAAAATTGCTAAGATAAGCCTGTTTTATAAGGGCTCAGTTAAGGAGATACACAGATAAAATGTTTTGTAAAACTCATATGGGACACGACTTTTATTTCGAGAATAGCATATCAAAATAATACAATCCAAACAAAATTTCAATCAACAGAGACTTGTCATGGTCCAAGAAAACAATCTCGCTGCTTTAGTGAACATTTCTTTCTCCATTCTTAGTCTCCCTCACTCAGCTACTCGTCAAACTTTTTGAGTACTATACCTTTGAGACTGTTATTGATTACGGTTGATGTATAATGTCGTATTACACAGAAATGAAGTTTGGAGAGAAACGTGATCCCATGTAACGTTTTATTAGCATGAATTAATTCCTTATAATAAGATAGTTATGTCATTACATTTGTGGCATCAAACATAAACTCCTTTACTGTCATCTGAATTAGTTTTAACTTCAGAGCAAAATGAAACCAAATTTTGCACATGCCATTTGTGGAATACGACTGTAGACTTTAATACAAATGATGATACATAGTACAGCAATATTATTTGACCACTCTTCGTCTCTCATTTTCTCATTCTCATTATCTGTGCTGGTCATCTTCACTTCCATTCCGATCATCCCTGGTCACCTTCACTTTATAATAACGTGTATTGCTAGACCAGTAATTGTTTGATTTATTGGTGCACAGAGGGAGTGCTACCGGTGTATCGTGTCACAAACAGCTGTCAAGTAACCCTGCAAAGTATCTAGGTAGGTTGGTATGTGTCTGGCTACCTAACTGTCTATCAGTCCCTCATGAGTCTATTGGTCGACAGCCGTTTCAAATGTAATCATAAAATATTACTCTCAGTGTTCCAATCATAAAATTTCAAATAAATTATTACTTATGGAAATGCAAATTTTTTAGCACTGAATGACGGTGTCAGAGAGCAAGCACGGTTTTAATATATGCAAATGGTTGTTCTTCTTATAACTAAAATTACTTGTAATATATTATTATTTCTTTTAGTATCAAATTCGCATAATTGTGAGTAGTGGTTTTGTGATGTCGAATTCGAATCACATTGTGTTCTGATAATAATAATATGACTAACAGTGTATGTCCGTCTAACATTAGTTTTAAGTGATTATAATTCCTGCTTAAACTTTAACCCAACACACACAAACCTGAGCTACCGAAAGTGAGTTCATTTCATATGCAAAAACATCTCCGAGAAATAGTCTAGTAGTCTTTCTGAGAAACTGTGCTGAGTGTCTATAATTAGTCTTATATATTTTATTCGTCACAGAGCTCAGCCCTCGGGTTGCTGTGGTGACCGGAAGAAGCCTTTCCACGGGCTATCTCTATGGCATTGGCAACAATGGCCGTGTTTACGTCAAAAGTGAGGACGATGGGTCCACATGGGGATCCATTATGGATGAAGAGTACTTAAATGTGACGTCAGATTCACAGTTCAAATGGGCAACTTTCACTTAAACTCATTAGTACGTCCACAAAATTATTTAATTTTGAACATCTTTTATGGCTGTCAGTGGTCCTTCATCTCTCTCAACCATTTTTTTAAAAGGTGAGGGCACTGAGGTATGAATTTGAAAAAAGCTTCAAAAGCTTTCCAAGGACAAAGAAATCAAGAGATGTACGAAGGATCCGAGGGATGTGTCTTGATTTCTGCCATTTAAATAATGGTTCTGTCTTTACAACGGCAGTTCTATTTTTTTCTATAAAAGAAGCAAAACTCTCAATAATAGCTAGACTACAACACTATCTAATCAATCACATTGCATCATGGATCCTATATTCTTAGTATTCACAGTAAATTTACTACCTCTCCTGCACGCTTTGGCTTCTTTTCTTTAGTATTACAAATAACACATTACAGAGATAACAATGATCTTCCTTTGAAATACTGGGCAGGTTGTCGCAAAAACTATCAAAAGAAAGTAAATTACATCTATGAAGGCAATGTTGACATTTTTTCTAGTTCCAACTTGCTCCTAAGAATGATCAAACCAAATGAGAAGCACAAGACTAGTCTATGCACTGTATTAGGCTGCCAAGGGCAGTGTTCCTTTATTTTCAGGACAACCTGTTTCACAAAATAAGATGATATTTCGGGAGACAGTAAAGATGTTGTAATGATTTTTAGCATTGAAATAATAACATCCGGTCTAACGCAGTAGAATTGTTTGTTTCAGTATTCTTGTTGTTTTTGAGAAAAAAAATTTTTCCCAAATGGGACATGGACGTTAGGTAGGCCTACAGCTGACCTTGGCTGAGGATTGACCAAACAACTCATTTAGACTTCCAAAACTTATCATAAACTGCGTTGATCATCAAGAAAAATCTGAGCGACATAAAGTTACTAATTGATGAGTTTTTGGTGTTGTGAAATGCCACTGTTTATCCAAAAGACAACCCTTTCATAGCTTTGTAGCTAATAAAAGACTGTGATATTAAATCTTACTATACTAAAAGGATTGTCGGTTTTGTGCACATTTTGTGTCTTTCTGTTGTACGAGTACATTGTGTTCGTGCAGTCTTTATATGGCCTACGTATGCTAACCCCTTCCCCTTGCTCTATTTTCAATTCATATCATCTTTTCTGTTATTCTGTTTATACATGATAGAAATGAAACAGCCCAACTGAATATGCGGGTAGGTAAGTTCTTGAACTATAATCTTGGATTTCATTTGTAAAAGTTCTGCAGTCAAATGTCAGTTGACCAGGGTTCATGCAGAGCATGGGAATGCGGCTCTTCAATATGACTAATTTCAAAGAGTTTGTGTTGTAATAAGTGTCGACTCATATAAGTTAACTGTCTTATCATTTCATCAAAATCATCCTATAAGAACAACAACAACAACAACAACAACAACAATAATAATAATAATAATAATAATAACAACAACAATAGCAACAACAAAAATTATAAATATGTAATAATAATGATGATGATGATGATGATGAGAATAGTAATAACGTAATAACAACAATGATAACAATAATAATAATAATAATAAAAGGCTAACTATACACGGTACGAGATTCAGGCACTTTACAAAACATACAAAATCAAATATCATTTCTCTCTCTCTCTCTCTCTCTCTCTCTCTTTTTTCTTTCTCCGCTTTCTTCCCCCCCCCTCCCCCATACTCTCCGTCTCATTCTCCCTTTACAGAGACAAAACATCACATACCACAGACTATGTTGACGATCTACAATAAATGATATGAAATGACCGCAAGACATCAATGGTGAACATTTCTTGGCTATCAGATTCATTAAGGGACAGGCCATTGGTCGTGCAGTGACTTTCAATACTTAATTCTGCTTTTTACTACAAGAGCAGCTGGCTTTACTTTTCACAGTTTTGTGTAAACATGTTGATTTGTTGATTTAGGTCAACAAATCCTAAACTCTTCACAATCGATTTAATTTCAATCTATCCTAAACCGAATCCTAAAAGATAAAGGGGCAAGAACAGAAGGTTGCATTCTGCGTGTTATTATTCACATTAAATGCAACTAGGCATCTTGTGGATTTTGCTTTATATTCATTTAAAACTGTACTAAACTACTATCTGAGCTTTGACCGCTAATCAAACTTTACCAGAGTGTTGATGGCTTACCTCTCTACATGTAGTTTGTTACTGTCATCTGAAGAATTTGACAATCTTTGACCGAAGAGAACAACCATGCTATTTTTTTTTTAAAATACACTAAATAAACAAGCATAGCTATTCATCGTTTTTATACTATCGGAGTTACACAGAGGTCCTAAATGTAATTATAATGCTATGTATGTCAGTTTCCGCTTACAGTAGAGTTCGACCACTCCTGTAATGATAGACACAAGTAATTATCCTATCTCAAAGCTGAATTCTCTCCCTTGATTTGGCTATAACGCCCCTATCTCTTTTTCGTTCTCTTTATAAAAATATTTTCTCACTTTGAACAAAAGAACTGGACTCTGATGTACATGCACTTAGCATAGGAACCACAAACTTAATACAGTAGAAAACACGTTCCTTGGTTAAAAAAGGGCCAGCTGGTCTGCACAGTTCATTGTTCCTTTCTGCCTATGGTCCTACCATATTCAACAGCAATCATAGGGTTAATCCAGATTCATGGGGAATGTGACAGAAGAAACTCTGATCGAAGGGTGGTCGTGTGATCAAGGTTGTACGGTAAAAATTCTCAGCAGCCACATTGATCCTCAGCAGTAAGCGGAGACTGGCAAAGGAAACATCGCAGTGAATTACAGTCATCGTCATTCCACAAAAATGCTTCCGTCTTGTGGTGAAAGATGTCTATGCAATGCTCTGGGATCCCCTTATATTGACCACTTGGCTCCTCCCAGTCCCACTGGGTTGGAGAAAACTGGGTCACTGGCAATTTAGATGTGTCCCATTTCATGTCGCCCTCCTTCTCAAGGTCAGATCCACCGAGCCATATTGCACTGGGCGTGTTAAAGGATTTCAGTATGGGCCACAAAAAGTCATTGGTCTCTTTATCCTCGATTTCGGCCAGATGTGCCACGCCTCTGTTGAAGAGGCAAAAATCTCGGGCTTGAAACCAGCTGAGCTGAGCTGTGTACAGGCAGTAGCAAGTTCTGTTGTAAACAACACGAAGCTCAGGGATAATATCTTGTGAAATTCTCCTTTGGAAATCGCCTAATCTAGTAATATTTCCCCTCCTTATTGTATTTAATGCTTCGTCCACTTTTTCCTCGAGATGTCTCATAAGAAGCAGCGTTGGCGCAAGCGAGCAAGCAATGAGGACGACCATCGCTGACAAAATAACGATCAGTTTTATGCGCACGTCAGGATTTCGCCTTTTACCACTCTTTGTCTCGATCTGCATCTGTTCCAACCTCTTGCCTCTGGAATTCATCTCAACAGGCCCTGCGGAAGAAAAATGACAACCTTAGATGCAAAATTCACTGCACTGATCACTTCTGGGACCATACAGTACGGCTTGCCGATTTGTGAAAGTAGTATTTGCCATTGAAGTTCTTCTGAGGAACGTCAAGTGAAGCCCTAAAAACGGGTCTTCTACACTGACATATAATGTCACACTCCATACAGATGGGACTCAGAGAAAAAACGTGATCGCTGGCAACCAATTTATTAGCACAAGGAAACTGAGTCTAATTTCTAACACCATGTAAACATTACGTTCTTTCGCACAATTTACATTAATTTTTATATTGTCATCAGAACCGGCTTAAAATTCTAAACACAGTGAAACCAACTTTTGCATTTGTGGAATACAACGATATCCTTCAACACATCCAGTACATTCAGTGTAAACAAATGCACTTTTTCTGTAAAGGAAACATCGTCTGACCTAATCCTCTTCCTTATTCCTGCCCCCGCTCCCCCCCCCCCCCCNCCCCCCAAAAAAAAAAAACAACCCAAACAAACATACAATTAGATGCCAAACAGAAAACAAACTAAATAACAACAACGACAATCCTTGAGTGTACACCGACTTAGGTGTTATGAAGTCATATCGATATCAGACTAAATAGAATATCCCCACTGAAACTTTGATCTAACTTGCCAGTTTGGACTCTGTCTAGTCCAGAGATGCACTTTGATGATTTGCGCTTCTTGGTCTGTACAGAAACCATTGACAAGATAATATATAAGAAAGTCTCACTCGGAGAGAAAGGCAACAGACCTTCAGAAGAAAAAAATACCCCACTAGCTTACATCAGGCTCGGAAACAAAGTCCGTAGCATAATCTGATAGCACTTCATAACATTCCTCTCATCATTTTACGTCATGCTAAACACTTATTTTTTATGCCAGACAGCGCCGCTACCGTCTGAATGAAGTGCAAATTTAGTTTTCATTCGTGAGAGTTGATTTAATTCTTTTAAACCGAAAAAAAAACAACAGAAAAACAAATAAAAACCAACCAAAATTGGACAGTCTGGGGTATGTGATCGTCAAGGATTTAGACTCCCACAGGCTGGGCTATGGAGGTCACATAAAGTAAGTTGAGCATGTAAAACTGTGTCAGTAAACTCATAAATTCAGATAAAAGTAAAACGAAGCAAGAAAAACAAATAGCAAAAAAATACTAAACGAATAAGAAAATAATGAGTGGTACCGACGAACAATATTATTTAGACATGAATTTTAACTCGCGAACTTGACCATCTCACCAAGTCGATATTATTAACTGATCCTTTAGAATTCAACTTAACGAGATCCTATTGCATGTCAGTAAGCGTAGGCTACCTCTTTCTAACGGTACACTCCAGAGAGAAGATGAACAACTCAGATAAATAAACACAATAAAAAGCACCTGTAAGCATAGCGATACTTCTTACAAATATCCACTTCAGTCAATGATCCTCCTAGTCACCAAACTTCACATTTCTTTTTATCCTGAATGCATTACACATGAAGAAAGTGTACACTTAGTAAAGTATGTCAATAGTCTAGTGAATCAGCCAGCGGTTTAGTAATACACCAAAACCGCATAGATCTAGTCTAGTTCCGGTCACCGCAGCTCGTCATTCGTTACATTTTCTTTCTTCCATAGCGACGTAAGAGGTAAAATCCTGTATTTGAGAAACATCAAGTTGAACTGTAGGGAGTGTTGTACCATTAGAATTCCTCCAGTCTGGGTCCGGTTAGGCATGAAATCCAAGAAAGTCCGAGTTTGGCCTTTTTATCTACTACTGGTTGAAGAAACATGACTCCACAATATCATTCTTTTCAGCTTTTGATCATTTTCTCCCATCATTCTTCTATATTCTCATCCTCCTTTCTACTTGTCTTCCTCCGATCGTCTTCGACGTTCTCTTCTTCTTTGCCTCCTGAATCCCTTTTTCATATGCCCGCTAACTTCTTCTTCCATACCCTTCTCTTATCCTCCTTCTCTTCATCTAATCCAATTTTTCTTTTCTGTTATTCTTTATTGTTTTCCTCTAATGCTCTTCTTTGATATTCTCATTGTCCATCTCTTTTCATTTTCCTCCCTCCTTGTCTTCAAATGCTTCTGTCCATTGCTCCCCCCTCTCCCCTCCCCCCTCCCCCAACCGCGCCAATATTCCGGCATTCTGGTATTTTCAACGTCTTCCCATCCTCATCTTCAATGTCCTACTTTTCCCCAGCCCATATTTTTTTTTTCATTCTTCTCCTCTCTTCCTTCCTTTTTTTTCTCTTTAACTGTATTGTTTATCTGATTTCTTAACATTTGATACAGAACCATTATCTGCCCATTGCTAGGTTGAAATTTTAGTTACAGTGATGAAAATTCTATGCCTACTCTGAAATTTTTAGATCGTCAGTTTTAGGATATAAACGAACGTTAGCCTTGTTTTTCAAATGACAGTTGATAATACGCTTGAGAGTGCACCCAATTATAAGTAGCCCTTAAAGGATAGAAAAAGTATACTTGTTATTGAAGAGTGCTTAATATCGAGATCTTCCTGAATAATGAAATGATAGAGTGATATTAAACCCATGCAGGTAAAATTCCTACAGTAACTAGGTAGCCTCTTTAAATACATACTTAATATAGAGTTCCACCGTACACAATGGCCTAAGTGCGCGTGAAAGTGTATGTCATTCTCTTTTGACGCACGGAAGTAGGCTTAAAAACGATGAAAAATCCAATATACATGTATATATATATAACCAAAATATATAAACAGTGCGTCTAAGGGACCTCAAATTAAAAAAAAAATATGAATTAATCAACTTCATAACAGTACATTTGAAGTAATCATTATGTAAGTGAAATGATATGTTAACCACAAGAGAAAAGCACAGGACGANGGGGGGGGGGGGGGGGGGGGGGGGGCAGGCAGGCAGGCAGGGAGACAGGGAAGGAAGGAGAAAATGCGAGAGAGAGAGAGAGAGAAAGAGAGAGAGAGGGTGTAAGGAAAATAATATAAGTATGAGAGAGAGAGAGAAAGAAAAAAAATAGAAGAAAAATAATGGTTCCTTTTGCCCTCCATTTCTTGCAAAAAGAAATCTTAAAATCTTACTTGCAGTAAGTCCACAACTGGTAGTATGTTTGTGTATCTGTCTGCCTGTCTGTCTTTGTGTCTTTGTCAGTAGGCCGGTTTTGTTTTCTTTAAGTCTCTCTCTCCCTCTCTCTTACCCCCTCTCTCTCTCTTACTCTCTCTTCCCCTCCCTCCCTCCTTCCCTCTCTCTCTCCCTCCTTCCCCCCTCTCTCTCTCCCCCCTCTCTCTCTTTCCTTTCCTACTTAAAGACAAAACTATCACCTTTAACAGCCACACTGATTCTCAGCGTTCAGTGGCGATTGGCAAAGAAATGGCTTTTCAGTGTCACAGTGATCATCATTCCAACTAAAGCCACCACTGCCAAAGTCTCTGACGTCAATACAGTTCTCCGCCTTCCCCTGAAAGAAAACACTGGGCTCACCATTCTGCCATTGAGAGGGATGAAACGTTTCTACTGTGGCTTTGGACTCTTCCCACTTGAAGTGACCTTCATTCTCAATATCCGATCCACCAATCCAACACATTTTAGTTTTTAACGCATATAATATAGGCATCAAAAAAGCGTTAGTATCTTTATGTAGGATTTCCGCAAGAAAGGCACCGCCACTTTTCTGGCGGTAACAGAAGTCCCGAGCTTGATGCCAGTTGCGTGGTTCTGTGTACAGGCAAAAGCAAGTGTTATTATACAAGATGCGGAGCTCTGAGGCTGCTGGTTTTGGTGATCTTTGGGGTTGTTGTTGTTTTACAGCTCTACTCCCTCCATTCTGAATATCCCGAAATGCCTCCACCTTCATCTCCATACGTGTAACAAGGACTAGCGTTGGTACCAACGAGCTGAGAAGAATGGCACACATCGCCATCAAGATGATAACCAGTTCCAAGCATAAACCCCGTCTTTGTGACCTATCCGGGCTAGATGGTATGTTCGTCTCTTTCACCGGCAGGGCGTACTGGCCGAGCTCAGACTGCGGTCTGTTGAGAGCTACATTCTCCAGCACATCGTAGTGATCACTTTCTGATGCCTTCCGATCAGGGCTCGGCGAGGAGGTTTTGAGACCAGTGTAAATTTCCTTGAGATCAGTAGCGCTTGTGATTTGCTGCCTGGTCTTGACTTGTGTTTGATGCTGCAGTGAATCAGACTGTTGTTTCTGGACCGACTCCACCATTGCGGACTCATCCAAGGTGAGATAACCCGATGACTGATAGTCATTTCCATCCGAGTGTGTGTTGTTGTAGGGAACTTCCGGTTTGGGCCTACGGATATATATCTGTTTAACGTCTGTAGCGCTCATTCTCTTGCCTCTAGAATATGCTGCTCAAGCGGCTGTGAAGAGCGAAGGAGACATATATGCAACATAAAGTTCCATCTGGCAAAACACTTTTAGAGGACTGCCAAAAAATTGTTATTGAAACCTTTTTCTAGCACAACTTAATGAAGTCCCCGGAGGAGTTTATCCTTTTCTGTTGCACGTGTTGGAAGTTTGTCAAAAATAGATCATTTCACAAGGTAGAACTAAGAATGTGATCATACAGACTAGTCCTGCATCGGCACTCTGCAAACAGAGACAGAACTGGCATATCTAAGGTTATTACTAGCATTTAATCCTTTAAAAAAAAAAACGTTCAGCAGGTGCATCCTTCGTGAAAATCCATCAACGTATTAATGTGAAAAAAAATGTTCTCACCAGAAATACAAATACAAAGCTATATATCACTGTTTCAAGGTTATTCAAAGCGTATTTACGAACTCATTGTAAATTGAAATTTCCACAATCTCTCACGACACATTACAACATTACCTCCACAGCAGGGTACGATTACTATGTTCCCATAGCCCTATATTCCCATAGCCCTATATTCCTACAACCCTATGTTCCCATAACCCTACTCATGCCATGAAAACATGGATCTTATACCGTTAGCAAGAAAACTATATTGCAGCCACACAGAACCATCATTCTGCTAATAAAAACAGAGATACCTCGCGGCTCACTGGGGGCTATGGGCACTTTGACAGAGTGAAACAGTCAGTTATAGCAGAGTAGGGCGGGGCTGTAGGAACACATGGCTGACACCGTCCCCCTCCCCCTTTTCCTTTACTAGATCCAACAGACTGGAGACTTTGCACGTTTTAAAATTCAAGCTTACAAACACACAAAAAAAATATTAATGAGAAGAAAAGTAAATAATCCACACGGATATCATGATAACAATAACATTAGCAGTAAGTATTACAGTAGTAATATGGCAGAACTATTAGAGAGTTTTTATTTTTAAAGTCCGGATCTTTTATGAACCGCTGTGGCAGAGGTAGGCATGCGCATGTGTTGTTTTTTTTCTTGTGTAGCGATCATACTGCACGTCAAGAACTAGAATTAGAAGTGAATTTCAGAACTAGTTTATGACATACAATATGATCCTAACACCAGGAAATGCCTCATGGACCTACCTCTGCCATTACGGTCCCTAAGACATTCGAACTATAAAAGAAAAGATCTCTACTACAATACTGTAATTATAAAGCAGTAGACATAATTTAATCATATAAATTTTCGGACGTTAATCCTTCATCACTAGATGATACTACATGTACTTACAATCAATAGAACTAAGGATACATGAGCAGAAGTTACGAGAAAAAAATTGCTCGACAATTATGAGAAAATCATTATAATTAGCATCATTATCAGCAACAACAGCATCACTACCACCACCGCACCGCTAACAGCAGCAGCAACAACAACAACAGCACCATCAGAATTATCACGAGCGCAGTAACAAACAGTAATTTTCCAACTTACCAGGCTTCTTTTCAGTCCGTGTGTTGATAGTAAGTAATGCTCTCAATCTCTGGACACTTCTTTTTATTGTGTCTGTCACCAGTTAGTGAACGCACTGCCCTTCACCATTATGTTTTCCACCGTCAGCTGAGAGGAAATAGCTTCTTCACAACACTAGGTTACAAGATGTTATTTCATCCAACCCAAGTAGGTTGAAAAGGATATCTAATTATAGTGGAGTGCTCGATTACTCATCGTATCTTAATCCTTTCCTTTTCCTCTTTCCTGTGCTAAACTACTGACAAACACCCAGTTACTTGTCGACGAAATCGAGTCCTTCCAACTTTAGCAAAGCGGATGTTTTTACTTTGCTGCATGTTGTAATTATTTATAAGCTCTTTCTTAAAGTCTTGAATATTTTCGAAACTTTGATTGGCTAAATTTCTTGGTGTTTCTGTTTCCGGTTTGAATATAGAATACACAGTCATAGCCTACGCTGGGAAGATGAGTACGGATGAGACATTAATGTCATCATTACAACTCAGGTGAATGTGATTCACGCATGTCATTACCCAGGGCCGTCGTTATCTCCTCATAGCTCAGCCTACCCGTTTCCACCCTAAAAATCTGAAGATTATGGGACTTTGAATTATGACTACCTATCCCTATACAAACCCGTTACATAATAATGGTGTACGATTTCAGGAAGAGGTGACAGTCGTCTTGGAACCCTGTCACGTTTTGAAAATCTGACATAACTGCAGACGAAAAAGGAGCGTCTGCTCGGTGTCCTCGAGTCATGCCCCCTGGTAAACAAATCCGCTTCCGGCTGAACAAGTGGGGCAGTGCGATAAAATGTATCAGTTCCCGGGGGTAGAAGGAGTTCGGGTCCGTGGGGCTCTGAACAGGAGACAGCACGGAACTCTCTTCAATATAGTCGAGACAGCGAAAGGGAGATGAAGAGAAAGTGACAGAGGGATATATATATATATATATATATACACACACACACACACACACACACACACACACACACACACACACACAC
>JAWQUT010000052.1:426163-441163 GCA_033807755.1 Ellobium chinense | reverse complement strand
CGCTTAATGAGTCGCTGTTGGTAAGAGAGGATTTAAAGGGCCAAATGGTGATTAACCGATTCTGCATTAGTTTACATTACATGTGTGTCATCCAAAGATTAATGTAGTCTAGGCTATATCTGGTGATTTTCGTTTTTTTGAAGCTCCAGTGTGTCATTGGAAAACAGCTCATAATATCCTGGTGTTGATGTGACTCAGTGCTATTTTTATTGCTTTGGTAAGGTTAGAGGTTACTGGGCGTTACACTGAAAATCAGTTGCTGTACCGCTCTAATGATTATGTGGTCTAATCACGAAATAGAAAAGCATAACAATGAATACACGTATCAATGATACAGCTCGGAATAGTACAGTATTACTTACTATCAATAGAGCCATCGCACGGATACCACAGCGCCGAATTGGACCACCTCGCTTAGGGATAAAATACATCTAACTACTGTTACAATGGCTGCAACTTGCTGCTGTTGTCACTACTATCTAATACTATCACCACCACCACCATCACCACCACCACCATCATCACCACCACCACCACCAAACAGCTACAACAGCAACAGCAGCAGCAGCAACAATAACAATAACATCACTACCACTACGATCATGACATGTACTACTATTATACTGTTGTTACTACAACTCTGCCACTACTTATTTTTTGATTAGTAGTGTACTATTACTACTGTCTTAAGCCATGAAGTTATTACAACCAGCTGTGATATCAATACCACATTTATGCATACCTATTATCATCATAGTCACTACCATTATCATCATTATGAGCAGCCACAGCAACAACAGTAACTGCTGCGTCACGCCGATGAACTTATTGAACTGAAGACAGACATAGATCAAACCGGCCCACAGCCTCATTTCACGATCTCGAACTCAAAGAGATCAGTCGATAAATTTTGAGTTCGTGAGGTGTCCAAGTTCGGTAGTAAAATATCATAGTGTATAAAATGCTGAGATTCTAGACACTAGTGGCCGTATGTATAACCCGTACAATTAACGTACTGCGTTAACTATAGTGAACACTTCTGTATAGTTTGTGAGTTTACCCTGGCTAATGCACTGCGTTAACTAACGTAGGGATTATGCATACGACTAAAAAGCACTACAATAACAGGCACCGTGCATGACAGCCCACTGTTCTGTAATTAGGAACCAGGCCAGTATGAAAACACACGCGTTACACACGACTTAATGAATGGAGTTGACACTATAATCAGAAGCAATTGAGGTCAAGAACTATACCGGTCTAATATACACAATAAATGACGATATAATAGTCTACGTTTCTGGGGCTGACAAAATGATCACAGTGTTGATAGTTGACCGACGTAACATCGTGTCGCAAAAAGACATACAGCTGAGTTGCACTGATAATATCATTGATAATAACAATCATTTTATTTGCTCAAAAACTTATAAAATATCTGTGAGCAGATATATAGTTACTTAATGATCATGATCATCTTTCTCTCTCACCTTTCCGAATCTGCCAGCAATTTAATTCAACTCATTTCCGTTCAGTTCAATTCAGTTTAATACAATTCAATTTATTTAGCTCATGTACAAATGTATACGGGCGCTAACAATACGGAAAATGTTAAACATATATCAATCCCCTGTTTGCCATGGTCTAGGAAAAAGACTCGAAAGGGTCAATGACACAGTAATATTTATAGTTGTTGGTAAACAAACATTGTCTTTGGAAAACAGAGCTACGAAGTTACTAAAAAATGAGCGTCGAATGACCTAGTTAGCCATGTTATATTTTTTTTTTTTAACTTTTCGAAAAGGTCAGTTAATCTGAAATATCAGCATTATCTGAAAGTCGATAAGCTTTAGCGGTACAGAAAGAGCAAGACTGATGAAAGATTAGCTTAATGGCAATTACATGGGCGCAAGGAAAAATATTGCGATTATGCGAAAGATGTGATTAATCGGCGTTGATTGGTCTTGGATGTTTAGATTATTCGTTTTTTCCTGAACAGGGGAAAGAAACAACGACCTACGATATATATATATATACACACATTGATAATCGAAATTAGCATTTTTTAATATAAAAATACCGATATTTATGGGCAAATTATTGATGATTTCAGTTTTGGTGAGGCAGATTAGATGGCTTCCATAGTGAACAGTTGTTTTGTGGTCATGATTTTATGACAAATTTTTGTCACTGGATGACCTTTTAGCTTTATATGCGAATATATCTTGGGCCAAAATTTTCTTTTCACTAATCAAAGTTCTTACGTCAAACTTTATATCATAATTAATATGTAGTGGAACAGTGACTTACGCGCAATTTTTACCGGCTGTATAACAATTGTTGCATTGTCTTAATTTGGAAGTCTCTCACATTAGTCTTGACTTTTCGTTCATAGACGGGAATGTTGTTGAAGAGAAAGGACACCTAACTGAATAAGGCAGGAATTACTGCTACACAAGAACAAAATGTTGCTCAGTTCAAATTAAGTGGCTGAATCTGAGCCAGTGAATCATCATCATCATCATCATCATCATCATCATCATCATCCTCAGGATTGTAATTATGATTTTTATTATGACTTGTGGAATTTCACAAGGACCAAACTTTCGATATAACAAAGCTCTGTTTCATCATATTGTATAAAGCTTGCTTTTTAGGGTTTATTTTAACCGGATATGATTCTAGTAACTGCACTCTGGGTTTCCTGTTTTGTTAAAGCATTAGTAACAGGATGAGAAATAAGGCAAACATTAAGGAAAGAAAAAAAGAAGTAGGGAGGGGGCGGGGGAGCCGGGGGGTAGTACTAGGACGCATATGAGTCACAGGAATAAAGGGTTATTCGAAGAAAGAGCAATGACAGGTCTAGGATTTTGTACAGTGTGAATGTACATTTACATTGTGTAGGGGAGGGCGGCAGACATTCGGTGCTTTCCTTGGTCCTCTCAAGCCTCGGTCAGATACGTTTCTTCCCAAGAACACTGTGGACATTTTCTGGGCACTTGATGAGACAGAAGATGGAAAGAACATATCTACACTTACGTATCTGTTCATGGATCTTTTGTTTTGTCACGTGATATGTTCGCGCAGTAACGAACATCTACACAAACACTTAAGTCACAATGATCATGAGACCATTTAATCATATATTACCATCTCAGTGATAGGAACCTAGCATTCACTCTGTTGAATTTAGAGAGTTCACTGAGGACGCTGGTGTCCGCTGGTGGAATGTATAATATATACCGGTACTGATGCTCCGTCTGCATTTGAGTAACTGGTGAACGATACTCTAATTTATTCCTGGTAATGTTGTTGTTACCCTTTGATTTATTAGTTCTGTCATTCACAATCTAGGAATTCAACTTTGCCAATCAGCCATCCTGAACCAAAAATTTCGTATTTGCCGTTGTCTGACAGTGAAGGTCGAAAGCGTGAATGATTTATAATGATTACAGTTACTGGTGAACAAGAAGCATTATGATAACGCATCTGTGAAATATATAAACATTGGGCACCGGCTGGCTCAGTCTAGCCATGTGGAAAGCTGTTAAAGATGTCGTAATGATCAGATGTGTTCACTGTAGGTGAGCGGTAGGCGCAGTGCAAACTGGATATTTACTACGAGGAACAGAACATTCAGTGTGTTTTAACCCTCTAAGTCCCAGTAGAAAAAAAAATGTTTATATAGTCACAAAGCTGGTTCTTTTAGGTATTTTGAGTAAATGTTTTAGATCTCTTCAACTTACTGTAAATCATATATTGTCTAGATGATTTATTGTTATGTAGTAATATGTAGTATTATACGCTAGTTCTTTGAGGAATCATTTCCACATATCACTTGTTATGGAAACACTAAGCTCATGTGCCATATACTGCACAGTGGGTATTAGAGGGTTAAAAGAGGAAAGACAGCCAATTACATGACTCCTTGACCATGCAATGCCTTTTTTTTTCTTACTCTATCAGTGAAAACTTTGTGTGGATGTGGGTGAAGCCATGAGGCCCGTCCTGACTGGAGACACCCGTGCCACACTAGTGACTGAATCTTGACAGTTGTACATTGAGAGCAGAATCATGGGTACGCAATCACATCTCTTGATGATTTGGAGAATAATGTAGTTTTTTCCCTTGACTGAAACCACGACTCCATAATTTCTTTGGAATGGCGATCCCTTTAGATCCTTTAACGAGAAGATGAATAAAAAGTAATGGCAGTGAGAAGGGAGGGAGGAAGAATCCCTTGCAGAGATCAATAAACGTAGTTTGAGAATTGACACTTTGCATAGTATACAAGTTACAACTTGTGCCAGTTCCTTTTTCATCAAAAACACTGTGCCACGACTGAATGAACCCAAATTCCAACAAGGCTGGAACAGAGGAGAGACAGTAGTTACAAGCTCCGACGCTGTGCACTTCATATAGTATCATTAATTACCTCTTGTCATTAGTGTCGGACATTGGAAGGTGTATTGATGATTGTTATGAAGAATTTGTTATGAGATATTTATCTTTTTTGTTTTGTTTCCTTCATTTCCTCCTCATTTCATGTATGTGCTATGATGAGTGAGTATAGAACTGTTCCCGAAGATTTTAACCAAAAACATAAGAAAATTACATTTACCCGATATCAAATCAAATATCTAAAGAATTGTGGGCAAATAAGATTCCCTCTGTTTTTATTCAGTAGTAAAACCAAATATCCAGTTTGAGCCTTATCTTATCAGTGGCCTTTTTTTATGTGATAAATCCCTTAAGTTTCGTGCCAGATCAAACACGCTTGACCTAGAATAACATTTATACAAAAGATGTATGAGTGAATATGAAATGTGTAAAATGTGCAGATAAGATGTCGAGGATAGTTACCATTTCGTTCTTTTATGCCCCTTTTTAAATGAGATAAGAGTTAAAATAATTAAATTCTTACCCAAAAAAAAATGTTTAACAAATCTCCACGAATTTTGAAACGTTTATGTCACCCTTCCCATTTTCCAAATTACTAATTATATTAGGAGACATGTGACGTGATTCTTATGAGCTCTTTGATATAGCATTTTCTTTTTATCTTAATGAAACCTGGGCCAAGAGAACGCAATTTTATAATATTTGATTCTAATACATATTATATGGCTGATTAATTTACTTCTAATATGATTATTTTACCATGATGATATTTGTAAATAGACGCAGACAGGGCACCCCTACCTGTCTCCCCCCGATTTTAAGGGGTTGTCTGTAAATAAATAAAAATAAATGAATAGACCTGTTCCCATTTGAAAACGTGATCTAGTCATCCACACTGGTTACAGCTGTGATTGAACAGTGACATTAATTATCTTCCGTGTGCCTGAGTACATGCATGTTTATTAATATTAGAGGCATACTATTTGTTGTTTATGTTGTTGTTGTTGTTGTTGTTGTTGTTGTTGTTGTGGTTGTCGTTGTTGCCATTGTCGTTGTTATTATTTTGTAGTGGTGTATTGCCCACTTCCACGTTCATTACCACTATATATACCGCTACATATTAAAATAAACTTACTACAGCACTGAACTCTTTTATTGTTCACGGTTGCTTTTGTCTTTCATTGCTGATGATGCAGACGACAAGATACCTCTTCTGAAGGAGCAGCTGAACGATGGTCACCAAGACACACAAGAGGGACTCAGGCGGGCACCCGACGACCCTGGCACAGGCCATCTTGGGGCGCGTCAACAATATGGAGCCCTGGGTGAGGCAACACCGCAAGACCAGCATGGAGGAGCAGGTAAGGAACAGAATGGTAACATTAGATTAGTGACCGGCCGTGTTGAGGCAGAAAACGAAGCAGACTGTCTGTGTAAGTCAGATGTAGTTAATTGTGATGAACAGTGGTAAATAAATTCNGTGTGTGTGTGTGTGTGTGTGTGTGTGTGTGTGTGTGTGTGTGTGTGTGTGTGTGTGTGTGTGTGTGTGTGTGTGTGTGTGTGTGTGTGTGTGTGTGCGTGTGTGAATATATATATATTCACGCACCTTTAACATTTTCCATGAAACTCAATTGAATCGCAGGCAGGTTTTGTTTGACAAGTCATTTCCCTTTTTTATACCCTTTTCAGCACGATGTGCTACTGTTCCGAGCCGTTTTAATATTCTTGGTATAGATCTCAGATGGCCACTGCTGCTATTGAGGATACCAGTGGCCATATGCACACTCTTTACGTTGGTAAAACACCCTGCCGGATCCATGGAAAACTTGCAAAACATCAGTGGTGTTCACTGTGCTTAACACAATACATAAACTAAAGAATGGATTATGCATACGGCCACAGGTGACGAACAGATAACGGTGATAATCACAATGTGTGGTCTGTACATTTTCAGGACGAGAATACTCAGAAACAAAGTCTGTGACAAGCTGTCAGTTTGTCTTTGCCTGTATTAGGTCTGAACGTCCCTTTCAGCAGAGTTAAGGCCATACCAGAAACAAAGCATGAATTCCCATCAGGTCGTTGACAAGGAGGTGCCCTTTAAACACCGCCAAAAATACCCACTGAGACACCTGCCAGTAGCATGAGTCGAACCCGAGACTTTCACACTTGAGACAATGTGCTCCTCAGCCGGCTAATCAGGGGAGATCATTAGAACTTTCTAAGTCGGCTGCCCGCTGGATAATTCCCCTTTTTGCCCTCTTTCGTCAGTCTTGTCTCATTTTCATTCTCTTGTCCACTCTCTGTGTCTAGGTTCTTTCTCTCTTTACGTCACTTATTGACTTGCCAGTATGTACAGCAGCTGCTGTGGACTTGACTCATTGCCAAACAGGGAAAAAACAGTCACTCACCATACAAAAATATCAACCATAATCATTCTATTACACAATTACATAAAATGACAATGCCAATGTATTGAAAAATGGTTCAACTTTTGTACAGGGTACGGATATTACCTCTTGACTGACATGTTGTGGAAGAAATTTGCATTTGAATGTGTAAATACGCTGTAAAATTATCTCCTGAAATCTATCACAAATGAGGGTTTATCATTTAGAATTCCACTCACCGTTAAAATACACAATGCAAATGATTATAATACATTCACGCGTAGGGGAAAGGAGAGAGAATAGTGTGTGACAAATTTTCCTGCTGATATTTTTTTGTAATATAGATATTTTTAATGCTCTTAGTTTTATTTAACTCGTATGACAAATTTCATGTCAAAAATCGCACAAATTTTAATATTCGTAAACTCAGCTGGGATACATTCGATTTGTTTCAAAAGTCCTGAAAAGGACGAAAACATTTCTGCACGTCGGTCTAGTATTTCATGTTTTACATTGACAGTTACCTAACCTAAGTTTAAGCCATCGTTGCGAAAAATTCTAGTTCCCTGTCCCTTTTTAGTACAATTAGTTGAGTGTTCACGTCAGTTTTATGTTTAAAAAAATATATACCATGTGAATACATAGGATTTAATAATAATTCATTTAAAGATAATGTACGATACGAATTTTGGGGGAGAATTCCAATACGAAATTAAGAAAAAAAAATTGCTGGGGAGGTACAGAAACGCTGAATAATGCGAAAGAGTGAGATAGATTTTCTACTATCCTTATTTGGCAATGACTCACTTCCTTCTTCCGCTACGAAGGGAGATGATGAAGGGAGAACACCCTGTAAATTTTTCTCCTAAAGATAAATCATTAAATGATATTCTCCCTTAGATTTTATTGAGTAACTGGGCTGTCTAGGGCTACATTTTTATTTTCAGGATAATTTATCTTTTGTCGTTTTTGGTCGCCTTCTCAAGAAGGCGTTCTCTCCCCTTATCTTTGATTGCCCTCTTGGGCACTTCTTTTGTCTCTACACTGTTTTGTAATCTTCTGTTAAACTGTTGTGTGTAGATGTAAAAAATCAGATAACTTCACCACTTTGAAGAAACGGTTAGAGCTGAAAAGGACGACCTAACGTCTGAATAGGTATTCCACTCTAGGGCACATTTAATAAAGCTAATGAAGAAAAAGAAAAAGAAGAAGAAGAAGAAGAAGAAGAAGAAGGGAAGGCGACTTAACCGTAGAAACGAAAGAGAAAACAGTATAGGTGGACACCATTCTTGAGACTGGGATTATAAAAGAAAAAAAGAAGATGAAGGGAGGACGACCTGGTCGCAGGAAACGAAAGAGAAAGGTTAGAGACAGTATAGGTAAACACCATTCTTGAGACTGGGAGTATAAATGAAGGCATGGGTTCTGTTCCGCCCATTTTCTTCGTTTTGCAATTTGCCTTTCATATTCATCATGTTCTCCTGATCCTTCTCGAACTGAACTTTTTCCTGTACCCATATCTCCCTCATCTGATATTCAACAGCTGCACGATTCGTCTGATAACCAGAATGTTTTGATTGTAGAATCACATTATCTTCGCATCGTTCTGCCTCTGTAGTGCATTGTGGAGTTCTTTGATAAACTTGACTGTCACCTCCGTTTGTTAAATGGAACCTAAAGACAAAAGCGAATTCAACACACCCATCTTTATCAATTTAGATTTCATCTGAGTAACCTTAGTCATAATAAGCTGAGATCAACTCCCACAACATGGATAGTCCACAATGCGGACTGGATGGCAGGTAGAGGTCGGTCAATGTCTTGTCATGAGATGAGCTAGTGGTCATCATGTCAATGACCGTTTGCGAAAGTAAACAAAATCTATACACTTTTCATTTGTAAGTTGCCATTTTCGCTGCAGCACAGCGACAGATATAGAATCACTGAANCCTCCCCCCTCCCGCCTCCTCCTCCCCTCCCCTTCCCACTCTCTTCACACTGTCACTGTTCGAGTTTGTGATGATAAGTCCAACGTGTTTGGCTCCACTTTTATATTTGGATTAAGTTTCTATTTTAGTTGCAACATCCGATGTTTTTGGCTTCGTGACTGTCATAAATTAACTCAGTTTCTAGGCGAGATAATCGATCAAGGCTATCCTGCAGTGCTTGATGATTGGCACTTCTTCACCTGCCAACGGCTCTCGCTGGAGTATCAAAGCTGAGATCTACAGTGAATACTAACACAGTATGAGTGTGTCTAATTCAAGCTAAGGTTGTGTAAGCTACAGAGAAGCACAAAGTTCAACTGTGTGAAGGCAGCACAGCTTTCTTTGAACATGGTGAAATGAAATTATGCAGCTTTGTGCAAAGGCGCTCACTGCACGTGCCTCGAAAATCGTAAATAACATGGCCCGTCGACCTGTAATCTAGTCTTCTATTCTCGTGAAACCTTGAAAATCTCTCTCTCTCTCTCTCTCTCTCTCTCTCTCTCTCTCTTTCTCTCTGTCTGTCTCTGTCTCTCTCACTCACTCACTCACTCACTCACTCACTCACTCACTCACTCACTCACTCTCTCTCTCTTTGTGTCTCTCTCGCTCTCTCTTTCTCTTTCTCTCTCTCTTTCTCTTTCTCTCTCTCTTTCTCTTTCCCCGTCTTTTTCTCTCTCCCCGTCTTTTTCTCTCTTTCTCTTTCTCTCTCTCTCTTTCTCTCTCTTTCTCTTTCCCTGTCTTTTTCTCTCTTTCTCCTTCTCTCTTTCTTTCTCTCTCTCTCTCTTTCTCTCTCTCTCTCTCCAGACGGAGGCCAGAACATGAGGAGAACATGCACTAGAATTCAAGTTAAGTAAAATCATTCCACACAATTACATGAACTTCCTTGAACTTCAGAGAGATGATTCAGATCGTTATGTTCCCAAATTTAAAATAAGAAGAAAAAAAAAGAAGATGGAAAGTGCTCATGTCAAAGTTTTCCCAGTTTTTCCTCATACCGCCTGTGACTTGAGCTAATCGGTCCTGAGGGATAGACAATTCCAACTGCCGCTTGTTATGCGCTCAGAACTTCTGGACAATATTCAATGATGCTTTATATTACTGTATCTATCAGCGGAACTCTTCCAACCATTTCCATTACTGTAGACGGTGTTCAGAACGCCACATAGATCTACATAATAATAATATTTGTCACAAATGTGACAAGGTGGATTCGTCTTGTGTGCCGCGAAAATGCATTTGCTGGTAAAAAGCATACATAGACTATCTACCTCACTATTTTGAGCGTCTAATCTGAGGGCTAAAATCCTACCACATCACCCACCGGACCTTTGCAAAAGACAGCAGAGAAAATGATGTTATCACAAAATGGGACTAGTCTAGAAAAAAGGATTTGGGGACGGGGTTGTTTTTTTATGTTCTTGGGAGATAATCCATCATATATCCAACTTTAGTTGTTGTCGCCCTTATTTCCCTATCCTCGTCTATCTTGAAACAAATAACGGATGGCATTAGCCGGAGAAAGAAACGAGACACAAACTTGATCAAGGCCAGTGATCAGTGAAAGGAGAGGCCCAGATTTTGAACTCACTACTTTACTGCTAGCTTTCAGCTGCTCTCCCTATCTGTAAGTAATGAAGCTTAAGCTATGGATTATCCCAAACTGCGGTTCCATATTTCGGACCCGTAACAACGTTAAGGTCAGTAGAAAGCTCATCTTACAAAGACATTATCAGACACAGCTTGAGTGGGCGAGACTGACGCTAAGATGGCAGCTAAATTATGGGACGTTCCCCAAGAAGCATCCATAATGATTAGAAATCCCTGGAGAACTTTCGTCCTTCTCTCTGTTTAACTTTATTTTTATATTTCCTTCCTTATGGCTCACTCACTCACTCACTCACTCACTCACTCACTCACTCACTCACTCACTCACCAACCCACCAACCCACCAACCCACCAACCCACTCATTTCGGCACAGATGGAATCTTGGAATTAGTCCATATTACTGGTGCTCATTTCCATCGATGGACAAGGCACAGACATGTTGTTTGAACACATTTGTTCACTTTGCACACCTCTGTGTATTTTCAAACTCCTTACCAAACCTCTCCCAGACTGTCAAGACTTCTTAGAGGGAGTAACTGTAGCGCTGAGCACTTCTACACGCCACTTTTACTAGCCAAAGGAACAATAGCTCAACTTTTAGAGTTAGCACTTTGTACCCGCTTACAAGTGGACTGCGCTGTTGATAGTCCCTGGCTTATCCGTAAACCTCCCTAGCAATTATTAATTTTGGATTGTTTTGGTAGCCATTACCCTGCTGTACCCAACAACTTCACAATCTACAAGCAGTACCTCACACATATCCTCTAAACCTCACCCTATACCCCACCTTACTTGCGGTTCAGTCCAGTAAATTCAGTATCGTCCTTGATGTTTGTGTGACATAGTCTACCACCTACTCTTGGGGCCTAACAGGCAGCAGAATATTCTGGGAAGGAGGGAGTGGGGGTGGATAATTTATGGGAGGCATCAAAGATGAAAACGAGTGAGCATGTGCAGTTATCAGGAGCTAAGATATGAGATGAAATGGGGGAGGAGGCGTTTCATCTGGAAGGAGCAGGTAGGAAGGAGTAGAAAACGACGAGCGACTCACACTTCGGCAATCGGAATGTGGTGTGGGCGATATCAGGATGAGCAAAAAATCATCGATGTTGACATTGATGAAAAAAAAAAACAACAACAGACTAATAAAAAAAACTGTCCCAAAGAAATAGTATAAAAAGGTTATCAAACATTGAAAATGAAAAAGTGTGTCTTTTCATCCTACATATAAAAAAATAAATCATCGATATCATCGATATTTCCTGAAAACATCAATGTGAAAACGAAGTGTCCTAAAGTACCTGTTTAACGATACTAACTCATTGATGTATATTGAAATGATAATGATTGGATAGACTAGACTGATTGATGTAGCTATCTTCATTTTATCAGTCAATACAACATAGATTTTATATGGTGCATCGATAAGTGCCACTTACTAGATTATGGAGTTTGAATACAGTCGCCTCCAGTTACTCACGTTCCGGATAATGGCCTCTATGGCTTAATCGCAACATTTTCCACAGAACGACATGTTACATTTCAATATAAAAGTCACCCGATAATCGAGAATGCTCTTAATCTCAACTTTTACTATCCTCTCGAAGAATTATGAATACGAGGAATTGTCTGTAGTTGTGCAGTTAACTCCGCTTTATTGCGTATCCTTGCTAGTAGAGAGAATATTGCAATGAAAACCATCTGCCTTTGTAAAATGATATTCAGTATGAAGGTATGGGTGTTTTATTGTTTCAAAATTTTAGATTAAACAGAAATTACGGTTAAGGGGACTGCACATAAACAGAGTCTACTGGACTATCTGAATGTGACAAAGCACTCTCTTTACTTCATTGCTTGCTGTAACCGGACATAAACGTAGCATTATCTGATAGCTGCATCTGCCTGATTGAGTGTGAGTTGTATCACTGTTTTTGGGAATACAGAAATCATTCTGGCTTTTTACTGTGTTTAGTGCTATTATCAGAGTGTAAAAAAAAAAGCCTTTTTGTTTTATGTTTTTCTTTAAGCAGATAATCCCAAAGTCATGTATCTGTGTTAATCAACAACATGTCAATCTTTTCCATGTTATCTACCACAGTACAGCTATTACATGCATTTACATGTACAATGCGCAGCGAATGAAGATATAATAGCGTGTGTTTACAGACGCGGTGTGACTCTGTTGAACGGAAGCTGTCGAAATCATCAAGTTATTCAAAAGCGAATGTGATATCCTTGTAGCAGCTGAATGAACAAAGTAAACCTTCTATAGTTTATGAAAATGGATTGTCTAATATAGCGCCTCAAAGACAAATCTTTTAGAGTGTTGAATGCGACAAGAAAATTTTACTGGAAGAGTAGGCAAAAGGTGATTATAAAAATTCATTGTTTCTTCTGTGGGATAATGTAGAGTTTTGTTTATAAAACAGAGGAACAAATTATCTCGTAGACTTACTGCGTTTTCTCTCTCTCTTCTCTCTGTCTCTCTGTCTCTTTCTCTTTCTCTGTGTGTGTGTGTGTCTCTCTCTCTGTGTCTGCCTCTCTCTCTCTACATATATCTCCATCTCCCTCCCTCTCTCCCTATTATCTCTGAACAGGAGTAACAACAAGCTTAACAAGCTGAACAAGCTTAACAAGTTTATTGAAAATGAACTCAGACCACTTTTGTGGTACATGGGCTATACAAATGGTCCCTGTGAGCGGTATCTTTCTTCTAGAGCTGAACTTCCCTCCTGACATAACTACCGTAGATGGTATTACAATCCGGCTATAACGACTGGCTTCTCGATACACTAATGAACATGATTATCATTGTTGTGAAGGTCTTTATCGCAAAGGGACGTTTTGATGTACACTACTGTGTGTAATATTATCTTACTGGACCAAGTTTCCCTTCTAATTCATTGCGTCCACTACCATATCCGCCTGTACCACTTAGTAGTATGTATAGCCATAGATCGATCGTAATGTTCATTTCATCATCTGTGATAAAGTCGTTCTTTACCTTGCTCTTAGACTATCTGACTATAAATGCCAAACGGTTGTCACTTTCAATCTGAGGTTTTCTTTGTGTGGCAGTGCACCCTTTCCTGGCAGCTGAGAAAGTTGTTGAGTTATCTGGCCTTCTGAACTAAGATTAATATTAGGTCGAGTGACCGGGCATTGTCTTGAAACGAGTCTTATAAACCTCATCATTATTAGATGTCAAGTGCATAAAGGATAGCCACCCTTGTGTAATCACCAGAAGTTATAGACAAGTAAGAGAACTAATCAATTTCAGATCTACGATAATCTAAGCACATCAAAGAGTTATCATCCCTGCATATTCACTGGATCTATAACTATTATAAGCTACGCAAGGGAATTAATATTTTGCAAGAATAACTACTATTTTGCAAAAGTTGACTCACTAATGCATACAGCCTTTACAGCGCCAATCACAATAGTACTTCAGAATCTGAAATAAAAGAGGGCAGAGAAGGAACATATCCCTGGATCCTTCCCCTTCCCCGCCTATGACCGCCGCCCATGGTGAGTGGTGTAATAATTGTAAGTGCAATAAAGGCATCACGATCTGACCGACTTAATATATTTCTCAGTTTAAGACACTTGCTATAATAACAGTGATGTTAAGTCGGTTATTCCGTGGAAGACAGTAAACAGACGCTTTTCGAGTGTCTTTGTGGTTTCCCGGTTTCTGTGAGACAAGTTCAGGACTGGCGATGAAATTTCAAAGATCAATAAGGCTGTAGTTTTGAGTGTCCGATACTCTCTCCTCACCCCAACCCTTTTCCCTTTCCAATCTTCTGATCTTGTTATTGTGATTATGAATGCACTGAATGTTATCTGTGAAAACAAAGACTCCAGAAAGTTGTCACCAGGGATTTTTTTTCTTTTGGTTGGGTGAGGGGAACATGTGAATGGAGAGACAGTGGAATAAATTTTGTGTCGGTAAGACACAGATGTTATGCGCAGGGTTTTTTTTGTTGTTGTTGTTGTTGTTGTTGTTTTTAAATATTATGGTTCAGATCAAAAAGCGAGTGGACATTCCAATTATTGTGTTTCTGTAATTGTCTTTTATTTTATGGTATGACAGAATAGAATAGAATAGAATAGAATAGAATAGAATAGAATAGAATAGAATAGAATAGAATAGAATAGAAAGCACGGCATGAATTCATGCTGATATGGCTGCGATTATCTTAGAATTCACTGTGTGCCGGACCTCGACAATGGCTTGTCATAATTAAGAGGTACTTTCTAACCATTCACTCGCTATCAGCTATGGCGGACCTAGACTAGGTTCTACTATTACAGTAGACAATATAAGTTTGTTAAAACGCTTACGTGGAAGCCTTCCTCAATGGGCTGAACCAACTTCTTTACAGAACATAACATACTGCACCTCTTCTCTATAGGTTGGTCGTAGTTGACACAGACTCTCTCACTGATCTCACGTTGTCAGCTGTTGGCGGACCTAAACCTGGATAATGCGTTGAGTTGGTTCGGGGGATGGGAGGGGGAGGAAACGAATTAGGCGTTAAAATTATTTGGATGAATTCCAAGAGGGAGAAAGGCATCCATTTCAAAGTCTCGGAGAGGGAAGGGACGGGGG
>JAWQUT010000052.1:408734-422486 GCA_033807755.1 Ellobium chinense | reverse complement strand
ACTTTTTTTTTCTGGGAAAGATGGGGGGTGGGGGAGGGTGGGGCAGGTTGGCCTTGTGCAAATGTTATTTTTTTCTTTACTTTCCAAAGCGGTGAAGATGTCTATTGATTGATAGGTCATCTGAAAGTTCTCTTGTCCTTGGCTGCATTTCGCCTTTCTCCTCACTGACTTCTTCCTCGGCCTTGTTTACGTCTGGCATTTACACTTCGCTCGTTGATTATCATTCGTCTGTTTCCTATCTCGTCACAGATAATGATTCCATTCGATTTCAAAGACGTCTAATCGGCGGAGCGCTCACGCAGGTTCCCCTGATAAAATGGCAAGGTCGATATTCATGTCAAATTATGAGCAAAGACTTTCTTCTCTGGTCCTCCTTCCTTCTCACATGACAACATGTTGTTGCGGAGGTGTATCATCCTGCGGTGTCACGGGCGGATTTTGTCCAGCATTATCTTATCATTATAGCGTCATGCCCAGATTCTGCAAGGTTGCACCCGACACGATCAGGGGCGTCTCCATGCGAAGGATTAGTCATTCTAGTCTCAATCCTTCCTTCTTTACCATTTGCACCCTCCCTGTCCACCTTCTTTCGACATTGTTAGTAACAGCTTGTACTTCGTGACGCCGGAAATGGAGCACTTCTAAGTCTGCGATGCCACTGAGAGTTAGTTACTTGTTGTGACAGAGAGCGAGCAGCGAGCAGCTTCATTCTCATACTGAGTGAAGTGAATGTTGTGGGTGTATTCGTATTTTCATCATTTTCACCGAGGATAGTGATCGTGTTGTGATACTTTAACCCAGTTATTTGTTATTCGTGTAGTTTCCTATTTTGAAAAAAAATAGCGTTCTGAGACGTTATCAGCCGGAAATTTGAATCCAGTGTTTCAGAGTTGATTAGAAAACCAATATGGTGTGTGGTCATACATTTACAGATGATAAATAAAGGGGGAAATCTATCTATCTATCTATCTATCTATCTATCTATCTATCTATCTATCTATCTTATCTATCTATCTATCTATCTATCTATCTATCTATCTATCTATCTATCTATCTATCAGTGTATCAGTGAATCACTCATCAATCAATCTATAAATCAATCGACCAGTCAACCAAATTATCGGTGAATTAATGAAGTAAAGGCATCTAAGGTCTGCAAGATGCATGAGGCTAAGATATGTACGTCTTCGAGAGCTTTGTTATGTTTAGCCCTCAAATAATCTCGTAATACATCACCGTGATGATACAGCCTGCCTAGCATATTGAGAGCCTGCTCACTCCCGTAATCGTAAACATTACATTGGCTTTGCTTATTGGAGTATTCAGTACAGACACAGTTTATATAATTCTTACGATGCTAAGAGATCCCATCGTTAATGCGCAAGTTCTCATATACCTTTAAGAGAACATTAAGAGAGAACACCGTCCCTGTAGTCAAGATAGTCTCCCCTCAAATACTGGCTCATGACATACAGAGCAGGGTCAGGCGGTAGCTGTAGACCTATAAAATGTAGTTAACGGAAAATGAAGTTCACATCCAGACTGAGCCACTTTATGACCCAGACAGGGAGGTTGTCCATTTTATTTCCTAGGTGTCCACGCCTATGACATTTTGTCCCTGATCAGGACATCATAAAGAAGCTTTTTAATCAACCCGTACCAAGAGTCCTTTTTTTTTTTAAATTTTTCATTTAAATTTCCTTGAGATGTTACAGTATCCTGGCAAGTCTCAAGCCTGAGGTCAGATTTAAGTCTACATCTAAGATAAACATTCCACATTCCAGGTGATTATAGGAAACATTAAAGACCTTTGACAATTTAACATGATCCGGAGTGGAAAAAAAACCGTCTTAAAATACCGTCTTAGCTACCTTGGGCTTATCTCTGGAATAAAAAAAAAATAAAGCGAAACAAAATCCATTTTTTTCTCTTTTCCACGACGCAAGTTGAATCTTAGAGGACAACTATTGAAATAAAACCCAAGGACAGAGAAAAATTCCAAAATATGGATCGGTCTCCAAGGATAATTATCAACTTGCATAATCTGGTCTTTATTTGCCTTTAAGACAGGACTATGAGTTTTTTGGCCTAAATGCGTCACACTTTCAACTGATAGTATTCTTAGGTCTGGCTGCTTCACACTGGTTGATTTGACATTAGGTTGACGAACTTACCGTAGGTTGGTGTGACTATAAGATCATCTTTATCTATACATTCGCCACCGTAGAATTCCATGTTAATTGGGTAAGCAAGTTAAGATGACAGCCATTACTGTAGCAACAGGTTGTAGAAGACAATTTTCGTTTCAAAGTTAGTAATGATAAACACAACCGCACGAGTTGTTCTTGGAAATGTTGGAATATAATCATAAAAATTAACTGAAGAGCAATAAAAAAAGATGTCTGGAAATGATTCTTTGAATGTAAATATTACCTGCCGTATTCATTCAAATTGCTCCAGTTATCATCTCCATGATATAAAGGTCTAGTTCATCATTCCTTTTTTGGCGTGCAATAGCTATATTTAGGAGTTGCTATTTTTCTTCATTTCTACGAGTTAATGTGAAGTTTAAGACCCCTGAACTAATTTATAATGGCCTTGAACAGTCCGTGACCCAACATTTTCAAACATTAAGCTTTCGTGGTGTAGAATATAGAGGTGCTACAGAGGGATTCTTACAGTATTTGTTCTTTACTGCTAATGTTATTGTAATAATTACATGCTAACGAATCAGCTAAATTTACTTTCAATTTTTACCAATTCTCATTAACAAAATGAATTCCTTTAATCTGAACCGATTTCACATAGTATATGAAATAGACCGACTGTCCCGCCCAGTCCGTGTGACCTTCATTTATCAAATTCAAATCTTTATTTTCCCCACTGTAGCAATGTTACATCATGTAGATTTTATAGCTGTCACTGGTAACAAAAACACAAGTTATAAGCAAGCAAACTTCACAAAGAGCAAAGATAAGATGTGACGTTTTATTGCAAGTGACAATCACCGAACTAATAATTGCATAATCATGTAACTAAACAAGAAATAAGTTCATTGTTTCATCATCAAGGTCCTTGCTCGCTTTTTGTGCGCGCTCGGCGGTTAAAGTCTGAAATTGTTAGAGTAACATGCCTTTAGTCACGTCAACTACATGTAGTTTAGAGTTACCTGCCTTTGGTCAGGTTTGCCTCATCAAGTCATCACAGAATCATTACGAAATTAATACCATTGCATATTTCAACCCAGACTTAAGGAAAGAAAGTTAAGCCATATTGCAGCGGTTCGGAAAGTCCTAGATTCTTGTGTGTATAGCCTAACACTCTCTACATAAGTTGTATAAACATAGTGTGCTGCCCCACGTGTTAACTAGTTGTTGTGTCTGCATACTCAATCAATTTAATTTGCCACTGTTTACTTTTCATTAACGTAGATTTAATCTGTAATTGCAACTGCGATAAGGTCTTGCGTTGCGCAACTGGGGAGAAAATAATACATGTACATTGTATGCATGTGGATTTCATGGAGAACAAACAGCACAGGGTATGAGCCATTGATCGGAAGTTATTCGACCAACAGGTAAGAAAAGTTAATAGCTACGTAGCACTTTCATTTCATGCAGGTGGCAGCAATAATGAAAATGATAATGAAGAGAATGACGATACCGTTGCTGTGCGTCTGCTGTTGCTTCTTACTGCTGCTGCTGCTGCTATTGCTGCTGCTGCTGCTGCTGCTGCTGCTGCTGTAGAAATTACATCTTTTCCTTCCCTGTTGCGTCTGCTCTGCTATTGCTGCTGCTGCTGCTGCTGCTGCTGTTGTTGTTGTATTGATGATGATGATGATGATGATGATGATGATGATGATGATGTCCTGGAATTTGTTTAACTAACGTAATGTGTTGATTCCATATTGTTCATATAAGTAATTCATTGTGCGCCAGTTGTGTCTCTGTCTTTGTTTCTCTTTGGAAATATGCTGATGATAATGATTATGAAGAAGAAGATATAATGAAACCATTATCCAAAGTTGTAGTGACCATGCCTTATAGTGCTTTCATCTTTTACAGTTTCCAATATTTTATTTGATAAAAGTGATGATGATGATAATAATGATGATGGTGGTGGTGGTCGTGGTGGCGAAATGGAGGATAACGCAAAAAGAAGAAGCGTACAGTAAAATGATTAGAATAGTCTTGGGAGGATAGTGATGTCTGGGAATAGGAACTGAAAGCGAATGACGCCGATGGCCCCTTCCCTTTTTCTCTCTCTCTCACACACACGCACACACACACACACACACACACACACCATACACACACACACACACACACACACACACACACACACACACACACACACACACACACACACACACAAACTGCAGAAAATAGTAGTGATGTGCAGACATACTGATGTCAACTGAGGCGGAGTCCTACACAGACAGACAGACAGACAGACAGACAGACAGACAGGCAGGCAGGCAGGCAGGCAGGCAGGCAGGCAGGCAGGCAGGCAGACTGGCTGACTGACTGACTGACTGACTGACTGACTGACTGACTGACTGACTGACTGACTTAGAGCAGATTATCTAACTAGACTATGCCCTCTTGTACTAGACTTGGGTTTTAAGACGCATCCTATAATGTGGAAATTTGCCAATCCGGATCCGTGAGGGATTAGATTCTTAGACTGAAATCCACGTTAGAGACTGGCTTTTATTCCCACTTGCTTGGAGGTCATCAGTGTAACTCTGTGGGGAGCGGGGTGGAGCGGGGTGGAGCTGGATCAGGTCAAAGAGATCTATTGTGATGTTAAAGTAAAAGCAGTTAAAAGGTGATGCCATTAAGAAAACTTGTTGTGAGATACACTGATCGTGAATGTCCAGGCATTATTTTGTGTATTGTCAAACATGTATTCATTGCATCTACCTTTCAAAATGCAAAATGCCAAGGTTCTTTTGACGTATTGAAACCAGATATAATAATTACAGAAGCTCTTATTTCAGTTTATCGACTTCAAACTTCTGGCACAAAATGTCTAGTCTTATATCGACTATGGCACTAGTTTGTTGCAAATCATTCGAAAATGAAACACTAGGGTTTGTAGTCGTTTTGGACATCGATTGATAAAATCCGAATGACGAAATGAAAAACAAGATTCAAATTCCCAGTCTCAATCTGTACATTGCTGGCTCTTACTCTGTAGTTTGAAACTTTTCCTTCTTGTCTACCACCATCTTTATTACGCATCTTTACAACTTTTACATTGCCCTCAAGAACCCGGTTTTTGGCCATTTACCGAATAAATAAAGATAGCATCTTTATCTTACTCTTTCCACTTGTCTGTCTATGTGTATCTCTCTCCCTTTTCTCTTCTCTCACATAGACCCATACTGTTGTCTGGTATAACCATGACCGTCTTCCAAGATCACCGGAATTTATCAAGCTAGATACGGTACCAGTGGTCATTCAGATCTGCCGATTACTTTGAGGAAAAGTTTTGTATTTGACATCTTTTCCTTCCCTTCCTTTTTCACCGCTCTCCTTTTCCTGTCCTCTTTCTCTCTTCCTCATCTCAAAAAGAGTCTCTCACAGAGAAGCTGATGACCTCAGCCATCGCGTGGATGCAGAATGAAAGGACATATCTAGCTTCGGCGAAAGGAAAAAACATGAAAGAACTTGTTGGTAGTTGGATGGGTACACTCACTTGCGGATAATAGTAGGGTGCAGCCAGGCGTTTGATTGGTTGTTATTTTTAGATACTTCCGGGACAACTGTTGCTCCAGTGATTAATACTAATACAATGATGATAAGCCAAAGAAAAACTGTTATGGTTGACAGTTTGTGTTTCTTAAAGATGAGTATAGGGCAGATTATCTGTGTGTGTGTCTAAATGTGTGTGTGTGTGTGCGTGTTTTATGTGTGTGTGTGTGTGTGTGTGTGTGTGTGTGTGTGTGTGTTGTGTGTGTGTGTGTGTGTGTGTGTGTGTGTGTGTGTGTGTGTGTGCGCGCGCGCACATTATTTGATATGCTGTTCCGTTCCGCGGAGGAACTCTCCTTATCAAGACGAAAAGTAATACTTATCTCTAGATCCCCTCATCCCTCATACCCCCCGGATTTTATTTTTTTTGAGGAGTTGGAAGATGTGCGGGTAGTGCTAGAATATATCAAGATAACAGTGTGTCTAAGTAAACTCTTAAATAAAGCCATAACTATTTACATTAGCGCAACCACACTGTCACAGTGTCCTTAAAAAAATCCCTGGACTAATTGATAACACAATCCCGGAGGTCCAGACTGAACTAGATCTAAGAATCTCACTACCATCTAAATGTAAATTGTCTGCCCCACAACGAAAACCTCTCCTTCTCTCGAGAGAGGCCATTCAACAAAACAGTGACAGCTAAATACACAGTGCAATCTTGACTAGGATAAAAATATTCTTCACTGCTTTATTTGCTCTTTTTTTAAAAATTTATTCTGATCGACTGGGTTGACACAGGACCATAACAACGCTCCATAAAGAACCCCTGCCCCCAACAAGAGTTTCTGACTCTGCCCGTCTGGACAGATTCTATAGAGGTGCCTTTTTTCCTTTACATCTGTTTCATTAGTGTTCTGCCTCGAAACTAGAATACTCTCCCTTTTTCCTTTCCCCCTCCTCCCCTCCCCTCCCTCATTTAGACCCAGGCCCCCGCCCCGACTCCCATGCTGTGATAGTTCTAGATATTGGAGTTACGGCCCTGGTCCATGGGGGGGCAAGGTTCAGTACGACAAAAAGTAAAAATTTACAACTGCCATTTTATAAAGAATGAATTTTTAAACGAATTTCTTGTTCCCATTTACAGACATCTACCAACTTACAGTAGTCGAGCTGTTGCCAACTATAAAATACACCACAACAGCAAATTACATACAGCGTATTCTTTTTTTTTTCTTTGGTCTCATCAGATTTGCCATTAAGAAGTCTTCTTTTCGTTCAGCTTCAGTTCTATACATGTTTTCATTCAGTTTAAATTGTATGGGATTTCAAAACTCGGCATTTTATAAGATATCATACTCTGTGTGTGTGTGGGNCCGTCGAATCAGCCCTTTATCTGTCTCTTTTAGGTGTAGCGCTTGACATCAGTAAGTTTCTGAAGGGTCCCAGGTGCAGACAAATCCTTGCGTCGGATTTACGATGGTGACAGTGGGGAGTATCAATAATATTAACTGTCAGCAATTATTTGGTATATTTGTCCGGTTATTGGCAGTAGCAATGTTTGATTCTGTTTCTTTCAAATTTCTTCACTCTTTTGCTTTTCTTAAATTTGGACCACATGCTTAAAGCCAACAATCTCAATTTTATGCCTAAGCGCTTTTGGCTCTGTATATTCCAACTCGAGAGTGAGTGAGGCAATTCGTAGTGACCAGCAAACCTTAAAATCATGGAAATCTGACCCGGCACCCTCTCAGTGCATTCGAAGGTGAATACAAACATGTCTGAAGGAAGTTCAGAGCGATCACTTATTGGCACTGGAGTGGTTTCACCATTCGCGGTTCACTCAGATATTTCAAGGATGCGACCGCCACCATCGATTACGAGTAGATAACAATAAAGTACAAGTTCAGTATATAGACAGGTGGCACTTACTGATACTGATGCTAAATAAGGTCGAGGTCGAATACAAGTTCCGTAATGTTTTCTCTTCTGCGTGAACTTCTTTGACAGTTTTGAATCTTGCGAAACGAATTTACTGAATTTGAAGGTGGAGTTACACATTTAATATGACAGCCCTCCCCCATCCCCTCAACCCCTCCCCCTTCCACACACACACACAATGTCTGTCCATGAGTCCATTTCATGCACTAAACTCTCAGAATATCATCAGCCCTTGGTTTCTCTTTACAAAAAAAGGTCTGTTACGGTTAATCAGTGGTGATATTCTTCGGTATGTAAACCTATATTTTCTATCTCGGCCCTTCTCATTAGACCTCACTAGTTCAATCTGATCATGGAAGGCTACAGCTTCTCACTCACAAGGACATCGGTAACTTTCTTGTACCAGGAGTATGCGGAGATCTATTTTCAACTGCAGACTTTTATCCAAATTTTTAAAAAAAATAAATATAGATATTTCTTTAATCCATCGATTGCTTCCCCCTTAACTCCAGAGCTTTCATCCCAGTGCTTTGGATGCCTTGGAAGCCTTGAAGAGGCAGGACATTTTCACACAAACTGAAAGTTTGATAAAGTCCTTTGAAGACTTTGCCTGTCTGTCCCTTTATGTGCCATGCATCGAGCAGATGAAAAGTTACTGGTTCTCCAGTCTGATATTGGTCTGGGCGTTTGAGCTTTTTCTTGCGTTATGTAAATTTAAGTTACATTAATACAAGTACGTCCAGTGTAAGATCACACAAAAGAGAGATAACCCAGACTGATGACAGGATCAACAAGAAGGTGATTATCTACATCAGTCACGAATTTCTAAACTCATATCATATCTGTTGATCAGTGGAACCTTCGATACTAAGTGTTCTCATGGACAAGGAAATAGTTTACATTTTATTAAGATGTGCTTTTAAATCAAGGTTTGCTTGAATAATAAATGATAGAATAATACTGTGTGAAATGGATACTTAGTAAGGAATACTTGATATTAAGGTTCTACCGTAGTATGAGAAGTTGGCCCCGCCTGGACATTTTTTCCGGTGTAAAGGTTCATTTCGTTCACAGCCTTGTTATCTCTGGAATACAAACTGGGAGTGACGACTTGGCACTCTTATCTCAGCCTGACTTCAGATTTCTTAGGCTGAACACTTACAATTCCCTAGACTTGTCTGATAAACCGTTCTTGTTCTCCCGTTCTTTTGGGCCGCTGTGACCTCCCCCTCCCCCACCCCCTTGAAAAAACCTGAAAGAAAACTGTGAACGATCTTGAAAGTCACAGGCCTTACCATGTCCAAGGCATGCCTTTGGGGCGTGCTTTCAAGAGTTCAACACCTCCTTCTGTCTCAAGAGATCACACATCACGTCTCTGCTCCTGTCATGACTTGGCACAACAGTACTGGTCTAGCCTTAAACTAACGATAAAGCAAAAATGCAGTTTCATCATGACAAGTGGAGTGCTGATTCACGTTTCTGTCACTCATCTGAGTTTAAACAAGATTTTACACAATTCCATCACCTGTCATTTCTTGCTCATATATTATATATCTCTCTGCCGTCTGACGAAAAAAAAAACATGCCGTAAACGCCAAAATCTCAGTTTTATAATAAACTCAAATATTTTGTGTTGCCTTTCCTTCTATCAGTTAATTGATTATGCATTCACTTGGTTGCCTCGGATAAAAAAAACAAAACTACGAGAGCATGGTCCAGATGAAAAGACTGAGAACATTATACTCTATTCAAAGATATAAAAAGGTGAGTTTGGCATAATTTGGTGTGTAAGGTCTTTTTTTGTATAACAGTAGATCTTCCTGTTCTACATACAGTACCACAGAGAGTGTAATGGCCATGTCTTGTTTCAATCTGTCTTTCCACTTACCGATCTCCCAGATTGACCCATATATTGCGAACACCACAAAGCAGCATTCCTTTGTTTCGAGCCAAGACAATGGTAATTACTGAATTCTCTGCCCGCTTACCAGGGGTATGTTCTTGGTTGCTCGCGCTAGTTGAGGCGCGGAAGTGTGTGCGTTTATTTGAAATGTGGCATTTTTCGCATTGACCGGAAGTGAAAAATTGGCAAAAATGGCGGCCACCATCTACAGTTCCAAATTTGTTTAAGGAACTTTTCATCAACGGCCTTGTGTCGGAGGAGGATGTGGCAAGAATCAAAGTTGGTATGAATGCTAATGAACCAGACAAAGATATAAGTGTAATAAACACCACTCGTAAGTCAGTGCATTATTTTCTAGCTCTTCTGCATCAGTCGCAATCATCTTGGCTTGCCTAAGGACTGCTACTTCCTTTGCTTAGGACTACCCACAGAATAAAGGATCGCCCTTTCTCGCAGCCGCGGAGACCAAGCAAAAGTAGCCCAGAGCATTCTGAACTATATCATTATCAGAATGCATGTACTCAGCCCTCCTACTTCCAGCTTACTGTTCTTTTACAACAACGCTGGTACTTAGGGTAGAAACTAGCTGACGTCATCTTGCTCCGTCCGTTGCTGCCATCAGAATGACCTTTGAGACCCGTGACTTTGCTTTTATATTTCTCAAGGGCAAGGATTCTTCGCAGTATTTCTTTACGTCTTCTTAGTCCGCCCATCACCCATTTTCTCCAGATGACTGCGTGCTACGGCAGTCTTGTCTTGGACATTGTGATGATGTGGTCATAGTTTTTCTCCGGATCGTATCACTGACGTAAGGCTTTTTACTCAAGTATTAATTTTTTCTGTTCTTTCTGAAATTGTCCCATCAGACGCTTAGAATTTTTGCTCTCAAATGATTCAGCCATCAAGCGATGCAAGCACTGTTTTCTCTAAAGGACATCTCGGTATCATTTGTTATCTTACGCTAGACAAGCAAATCCCAAAAAAAACAACATATGATGCATTTATCGGTGACCGCCATCCTTTGATGACATAATCTTTCGCTGCTGATACTAGGGCTTAACAGAGCGCCAATTTAACCCCCACATAAGAGCTTCAATTACTCTTGAGTGATAAGAGCATCCTAAAAATTCAACCTTAAGTCTATCTGGTGACAAAAAAGGACCAAACTCGACTTACATTCCGTGTTATCGTCTCTATTCCTGATGCATAAGAAGAAAGGTTCCTTTTTTATTTAAGCTCGAATAACCACTAAAACCATAAAATACATTTGAGATTACTGTCATTTCGATGATTTAGCTTGATAAGGAAAGTATTATTATTCGGCGTGGAACGATTTTTATTTTTCAAAAGGATTATTAAAGGTGGCAGGATCTACGTTGAGCGAATAGATACTCGTATTTTAGCACTGCACTTAACAAGTTCGCTTACTCTTCTACTAGTTAATGAAACGTCCGTTTGGCTGAAACCAATCTTTAGACATGCTCTCTTAAGAAGGGTCTTTGATTGCCGGCTCGTAGATTGCAAATGAAAGTGAAATCTTGACTTTTCGAGGAAAGCTGGAGTATTGTTCCTGATTTCATGAAACGTTTTCCACTGGTAGCACACACGGAGTTTCAAATTAATATCATTTTTCACTATCATATAGGAGCATGAGAGCATGTCACAAGGACATGCATTTTTCCTCTTTCCATACGATATCTAGAAGATTTCAGGATGGTCTGTATTGGCGTGTGCTGTCTCACCTCTTTTCCACTTCTCATCTGGCGTATCCTGACCTCACTCCAGCCCTTGCTCAGCCATTCCAGTCTTGGACCTGTTTTTCTGTCAATGATCTTCAAATTCTTATCCCTGGAAATAAATGAGGTCCTCCAGGGATGCGGGGGATAGATAAACTGAACTAATGACGGGTGAACCTTGCTCTGACATAAGGAGCGTTATGTGGCAGGTACGGACCCCGATCGGTCAGTCACTGGACCTGATTAGAAAGAAGGAAAGAGCGAGAACATTTATTGAAAAGTTTTTGTTCACTGTATCATGAGAGAGCTTTTATTATACCGTTCGGATTTCTTTCGGCCCGATAAGGAAGGTATGCGTGTGTGTGTGTGTGTGTGTGTGTGTGTGTGCATGGTATTTTCTGATGTTACGATCATAAATGCACGGTACTAATGAGACGCGAAATTCACATCTGATTCCAATTTGCAACGTGCAATATGACTGCGAATCCAGGAAATGCCGTATGTGCAATTATTACCTCTGACATAACGGTGCGTAAGAAATCTGGACTTGCAGCTAAAATTTGTCACTTAAGGTATTCGATGGTATGGTATAAGGATCAACCTCCTTGACAGCACTGATCTTCTGTGAGTAGCGATGTTTACAAGGGACAAACAATCCTAGTCGCCTTTGTATTCTTACCAAGATGGTCGCCAGAACAGGGAAGACCCAGTCCTTTTCGCGATGCACAGTGACCACGCATTTGTGATCTATATTGGGGTGTGTTGTTTGTGAAGGTATGAAAACCGCTGTAACATTGGAGGATCATTGATGTGAATAATGCATCAAAAAAGGCCAGACTGGCATCATGGTTAATGCAAGAGATGTAAATGAGCTGCCTTTTCTTTTAAAGTTGACCAATCTATGACATGCACAACGCCTGACGTGTTATGGATTGAGACAGTAAAAGATGCGCTTCAGTATAGATGCATCTTGCTTCTCATAAAATTTTTATGAGAAACTCTTCCCAGAGAATATTTCTTTCTGCTTTAGAACGCACGAAAATGGACAGGGACCAGAATTCTGTGATACTGAGTTTTATGACTACAGCAAAATCCCCCTCTCTTCTGCTCTCTTAATACATATTTAGCCTAAGGAGAATGCGGATAAGTTGAGTTTTATCACATGCTGAAGGTTGTATTCAGGACTTTTAGGCAGAATCTCCAGGCTTACGAAACAAGAGGCATATAAAGAAAATTGAAGTGTGATTAAGCTTTAATAAGAATTTCAAGGAATACGACGTCTTGAGCAGAAATCTAATTGAAATTATCTCCCCTCAAATGGTTAATTTGATTACGTAGTCCCAAGAGACATGTCATGCTTCTGATACGGAACAAATTAACACCCTGTCTACGATGTAAATTATTACAAATTATTATCAATATCACAATTCTTGATCAAGATTTTTGTGTATTTATCTTTTCATTTACTCTTTGACAGCTTGGACAAAATACTGTTGCCTTGTCAAGGAGCTTGCTAATGTTAAAAACCTGGTAAAAGTATTATGTTATTACTGAGAGTTACATTGAAGACTTTCCTCTATTGCCGCCATTTTGTGTCGGAAAGAACAGTGACTGAATCCGAAGGTTTTGGTGGGCTCCGGTGGGTTCTTGATGTCAGCCAAACCGAGAAGATATATGATATAAGATGTATATATAGACATTGCGCCTATACATTATTCATTGTATGGGAATCTATTAAGAAACGGGGATGGTAGGAGGGGAATGGGATGGGTATAGAGCACATACGGTTAAAGGCTTAGAATGAAAACAGGGAGAGAGATAATAAGGAGGCCGNGGGGGGGGGGGGGATGCACAGCATTTTTCAAACCAATAAAACAAAACATGAGAACCACAAACCTCATACTTTTTTTTTAATCTCTGACTTGATTCTGAAAATGACTGTGATGATGGTGGAGATATTGGGTGATGATTTAAGAAAAAAAATTCTCTTTGTGTGGTTGCTTTTACTCAGTATTCATTTATCCGTATTATTTTTTTTTCCTGATGAGGGGTTTTGCCGAAACGTTTAGAACGTTTTTCGTTATTCTATAAATTGTTTCCTTCAAGTATATTGGTTTGAAGTCATGTTTTAAACTATTCGGTTATGATGAGGGTGTGGATGATAAAAAGAAGAGCGCATGCAAGGGGAGAGAAACAAGTACACGAGGGTTTTAAGGTTACAGACCTGTAATAGGATTGGACCCTTTTTTCCTCTATGGGCTATATTAACATTTTGAGCTGCCCTCTGAACCCAAAGTTTTAGCTTTCACCCAGACCCATACCAGATTGAAGCCCATTATGTGGCCCAAATTTTAAGACTTACCCAACCCTAGCAAGCCCATTGAAATTTTGAGCTTGGTTGCTATTTGTAAACAGACCCTACATTTTTCACTGGTCAATGCCAAACCCCTCCTCTTCCGCCTGAGCACACCCTTGA
>JAWQUT010000052.1:378045-394275 GCA_033807755.1 Ellobium chinense | reverse complement strand
GAACTGTTTTCCTTTCGAACTCCCCTTCCCTCCACCCCCCCAACCCCTCCAAATCTTCTTCGATATTCGATGTTTGACCATGCTAAGGGCTCATTCTAGCTTGGCTTCAATGTAGTTTAAGCGGTCTATAACTGCCGAACGAAAGCAAAACGTTCAAATATTCAAAAAACCAAGTCCGACTATGATACTACTGATGGCACTTAATGAACTCCTAATCCCTTCGCTACGTCATGTTTTTCAAGTCATAATGTTACTACTTTACCATGAGTTCATTAGTCTGTACATAGACTTATTGGAGATAGGACTTCAAAACTATAGTCTACGTAAGAATAATTCATTACATAAGAATAGGGACACTTCGGATACCATTTGAGAATCCACTTCCAAGACGTCCATATACTTCCAAGCGCCGTGTGGACCAAACAGGACGTCACCAAAAGAATTAATGTATCCTTTTTTTCTGCCTAAATGGACCTTTTGCTTTGTTTCCAGCATAAGAACTTCAGATTTTGCTTGGGTTTGAGTGTAAGGCCTGCCAACAAGATAACAGCCATATGGCGCCTGTCCTCGTCTACTTGATATCTACTATTTTAATCGAATGTGAGGACAGGAGCCTAGAATCTGGAAAGCAGCATGGCCGAATGATTACAGCGCTTGACTCAAAATCAAAAGGTCGTGAGGTCGATTCCCAATCACGGTCATGTTTATAAATGCCTTAGGAAGGCATTCTCTTTATCCCATGTTCACCCGTCTGTAAAAAGAATACCCAGCTATTGCCAGTGAAAGGTATTGTCACAATGTTGGTGATCAAGGCTGTATATAATGGCTGCGACACTGAATCTCCCCAAGGAGTTGAACAGTTTCTTGATTGACTAAGCCTGTCAGGGCAATAGTAATGTGAAATCGCGTGAGCAGGCTTTAACTGATATAAGACTCATAAACTTCATTTTTATTATTATTATTAGTGCTATTGTTATGGTGGTTGTTGTTGTTATTATTATTATTGTTATTAATATTACGGACGTACACATCAGCGTGAACTCTCATCCCCCATCACGTAAATCCTTATTTCTCTGGGCCTCTGACAAAATAATGACATTTCGTCCGATTTTTCGGTCTCTTGGATTACATATTTTGCAAGGCCAGACCTTTCGAGTTCAATATCTGGGGGTAATAACGACTGTTTACTGAGCTAAGTTCTAGAGTGCAGGCCAATGACTATTGGAGTCTAATGGAGCTGAGAAAATTTTTCATCGATCGGCATGAGTAATGAATCTTTCGACTTCGAAGAAATTTGTATTGTTTTTCAGTGTTTTTGACCGACTGACAAACGACTTTGAATAATAGGTTTCTCATAAACATGTCAGCTTCGGAAAACGAGCGGAATATTGATCACATAACACAAAATTTCGCCTTTCTGTGGCACAGACTTGGAAATCCCATGTGTGATTTTAGGAGGGTTTGGGAAGGGGTGTGTCGATGATCAGTTTTCTTACTGCTTTGCGTTTTGGTAAGTTATGTATTTCTAGACTGAAATGAGAGGGTCCTTGCCGAACGTTATTACGGCTGTTAGCAAGTTTTGCCTAGGTCTTGCCTGGGGAGGGGGAAGGGGAAGAGGAAATGGGACAAAAAGGGGGGTGGGAGGTGGAGGGAGTAGACGAACTGTTGGAAGCAATCGACTTTATGAGAAGATACGGAACACAATGGTCGGAATTTCTGTCACTGTGTTCGTATCTGTACACAAGTCATTACAAAAATATCAGGTTACCAGTGTTATCATTGAGACCACAGTAGATTTATCAGAACCTCTTGAAAAACTAGAACGAACTTGAGACTCGTGGTAAACTCCCCGGGTCTACTTACATAACTTCTCAACATCAATAAGTCCATTCCATGACAACGCATAGCTTGCTGTCGGTAACCTGTCAGTTGCTCCTGAAAACTCTATCTTTAGACTTGAGGCTGTACAGTGTCAGGAAGTCAAAAAGCCGAAATATTTCCTATTTATTATGAGATATCTTCCCGTGATGCTCTTCTGTTTATTCGCAACTTCTGAAAGCACTGGCTGTAGACTTTAGGCTGAGAGTATCAAAAGTCATCAGGTAGAAACACTTGCTAAACATGGGGTATCTTCTAATGAATATTTTTTATTCCACCCGCTTTCCGAGGTAGAGAGTTTCCCTTTTAGTCAGTGGCTGCTGAAGGTTGAAATGTAGCAAAGTAAATATCAGTGACTAGTTTTGCAATTCTGAAAACAGTCTGGTGACATCAAAACACGACTCATTTTGTGTATCCCAGATTTCTTGTTCTGTGTATCTCAGAGTTTTTCGTTTGTTTTATCTTAGCATTATGTACGTCAGAGTTTCTGTTTTATGTATGTCAGACTTCTTATTTTGTGTCTTTCAGAATTGTTGATTTGTATACCTCAGAATTCTTGTTCTGTCTATTTTGGTGTTCTTGTTTTGTGTATCTCAGAGGTCTTGATCTGTGCATCGTAGAATTCTTGTGCTATGTACTTCAGATTTTTGGCCATGTTTAATAGGACTACATACTGGACAGCTAAGCCTGATGAAATAAGAATAATCTATTTTAATTTTTCACGGGATTAAAGCCGTGACAGCAATGAGGCAAAAAGAATCCTGTCCCCGCTATTGGACTTTATTTGGAATGAAACAAGCCACTGATCTGGTTTCCGAAATGATGATGCCCATTGTTTTATGCTCATGGGGTTTTGAAACCTCTTTTTCTGACAATATTGCTGACGTCAGTGTGAAGACGGGAGACAAATGATGGGTTTCTCATTTTCTGAGTTCAGTGACCTGAAAGAGGTTGCATTTTGGATTCCAATTCTCATTCCTCAGCGTAATTCTTCATCTCTCTCAGGGAAAAGCTGACATCATTTCAAGTGACAAAATCGATTTCTTGTCGAATTTATTTTCTATCCTGACCGCCAGTTCATGTGTCCTGAAACGGTCCTTTCGCCTTTCACACTGAATAAACACGAACGAATTAATTTTGTTTATGTTGTTGTGAATGTTCATGGTTATGTACTTAGTTAAGAACGAATGTGATATATATCACTGTCACATGTCATCTGTCCTGTCATTTGTATTTATATGTACTTATCCATATATACGAAACATTGTGGTCTAGGCTGTTGAAATATAAACTTGTTAAATAAACATATTGTTAAAGAGATTCAGAAATTCTTTTACGTCAAATTACCACCATTTGACTACCCTTTTTAAAGCCATGCTTTATCAGCTCCTCTTACCAAGACACAAGAAATGAAGACCATGTTTAACTCTTTAACTTTAACACTAGCAACGTGCATACACATGTATTTAATAAGGTCAAATTGATAATCTCAAATGGCTCAGCTTCTACGGTTATCTTTACACAATCTGTTCGAAGGACCGATTTTTTGCCTTGATATCATTTTGATAGTCTTAAGACCAGTTGGAAGTGTGGACCCTTTGGAAAATGAGTAGACTACAAGAATACTACTTTCATTAAATGGGTGCAGTAAAGCCAGGCTTGCTCGACTGTTTCGTATACTGTGTCCCTTTATCGCCCTGGTGTATAATACATAAACAAGATGATTTTTGGTGTCGATAATTCGATAATTTCATCGACTTGTTAGAAACGGCATAAGGATAAAAACAATAACATCCATGGTTAGATAAAATATCTTGTCTTAGAAACAGCTGCAATATCATTGGTCCTGGTCATAACATTTTCCGTATAGCAAGTTACTCTCCAACCCTAAGGTCTATTCAGGTGGACGGATTCGAGAAGCACTGATATATTTGGATCATGAGGATTCAGTATCGCGATACTCAGATATTCAATCCGCCTCCAGTGCATCAGTTCTTAAGTCAGGCGAGTATACTTGAGACATATCAAAGATAATTATGCAGATAGGCTATGGCATTTTTAATATAATATGGTAAATAAACGTACAGGTTACGTTCCAAGTTCAGGCTAAATTGCTCACATAAGTACCACATTTATCTCTGACCTGAGACAAATCCACCCATATGAATAGACTCTCTAAACTTGGATTGGAGAGTGAATTGTGAAAGTAAAAATACAAGCAAAACCACTGGTTTTACGAGGATATGTTTAGTTCAGTCATGGACGTGGCAACTTAACTGACGTCAACCGAATCGACTGTGAGATGATTAAAATTTTGTTCCCATGAAATGGGCCCTTAAACGTGTATGGGCCAGAATGCGACAAACTATCTTTCCCCTGTTCACATAATGACAACGGTGGCATCTTCCATCTTCCACAGTATCACTTTCTGGTCAAGGCTTTGTATTTACGGCGCATTACAATGGTTAAAGAAAGCTTGCAAAGCTTGAGGAAGAGATGTAACAGGTTCTCCCATTTTTTTGACATATTCAGGGCGGTCTGCAGGCATTTGAATACTCAAGACATCTATCAGTCTGTGTTTTTACTTAGCATTCATAATCTACAATCATTCATAATCACAAGCATATCAAATAATATTATGCCGCAATGGTCTTGATGACCCCTTCCTCCTTTATCCCCACCTTCCGTACAAAGCAAAAGGCTCACACACAGATTAGCACGAGCAATATTTTATCACACGGCCTACATTAATATACAAGGCGCGACCCAAAAGTTTTCTAACTGTGCTTATGAAAACTGGTAGACTTATTTTCAGATAGTATTCGTCAAGGGCAAAAACTGATTGCAATGGCAGAGTAATCATATGCGGAGATAACTTGGTGGTATTTAGAAGATTTGGTTTGAAAATAAGAAAAAAAAAACTTGCTTAACTACAACATAACCACCCTGGCAACAGTTGCATCTTCTGGGTGCCAGGTTTTAACCATGTGGAAGTATTGATTGTGGGCTGTATTATTCGAATTATTGAAGCCATGGAAATATAAATCTCACAAATTTTGCCGTCTGCTATGCCTAGTGGGGTCCTTAGGCGGTTGCGCGAAGATGTGAGTCGCGAGCGACCGCATAGTGGAGCAACGAAACCTGACAGCTGCACCATGACAATTCTCCAGCACATTTCTTGTAGAGTTCAGCAGATATTGGCCTGAAATGATTTGACCGTCGTCCCCAGCCTTCGTATCCGCAGTGCTTTGCTCCATCCGTTTGATTTTTCCACTTCCTGAAGGTGAAAATTCTGTCAAAGGGAAGAAGATTTGAGACGAAAGAGGAGATTCATGCCGAATCGCAGACGGCGCTTGAAAAATTGACACAAAAAGACTTCCAGGGGCGCTTCTTGTCCTGGCAGCGGTTCACTCCAACTGGAATCACTTCAGATGTTATAGAGAAATGTAACATCTAAAACGTGAGCAGTTGCAAATTTGTGAAGTTCATCGATAAACAATAGATTTACACAGGGACGTTAGAGAACGATATTCAGACTATAGGAATATAAGGATTAAATTGGCGTGACGTTCGCCTTCCTGTAGTGTAACATGATAGCACATTCGTCTTGCCAGAGAGAGATCTGAATTCGAACCCTGGCAGAGATGATACATTTTCTACTGTTAATATTTTATTGATAACTCCTTTGCTCCAAAAAAAAAAAATAAACGGTTGTTTTTTTTCACAGTGACTATGTAATTTGTTTGGTGACACTCTTTCCAGATAATGTGAAACGGTTTTAATTATCAGTGTACTGCTCAAATTTCCTCCTCCTAAATTTTTAATGTTACATGCGTTATCACGCGCTCACGTAAAGTGGTAAGTCCACGAATTTTAAGAAACAGACGGTGAACTTTTGGATCACACCTCGTATGCAGCCTTATAGTTTGCAGTCTGGCATTCATTTCTGACATTTCAGACATTTTACAAGTGGAATAATTTATTTTTGGGCGAGTGCTCTCCCTTTTTGCAATATTCTGTTCCCAATGCCACCTTCCAGACCATGGGCGGCGCTGGTATAGCTCTGTGAATGTATATTTTATTCTTTGAACAAGAAAGCCTCAAGGTGTAAACAACAGGGACTGGGCTTTTAAGCTTTTTAAGAGATGTCAGTAAAAGTTTACCTGACGTGAAGCATCACTAGTGTTGAATCAGTTTTATCTACCATTATCAATAACAGTTCATCTGCCTCAGATCTGGAGGCCTCACATTTACTAGATAATCGTTTCTTGCATTCTCCGAGGTTTCTCCCACACCCAGGCTGGGTGCCAAAGCTGACGCGTTGGTAAAACCGCTATCAAACTGTCCTCAAGCAGATAGGGATTCGAGATTATGATTAAGTAACGCTGGGGGGTCTAGGACTGTAGCCTGCCATTTCTCACATCTTGTCCTCCGAAGACGGTGAAACATTTAAATTTGGCTTGGCCTTTGAGGGAGAATTGAAGCGGGTTTCGTTTACCTGTTATCAGTGTGTTTGCCGTATTGTTTAACTGACGTGTATGAATCAATTTCTTGGAGTTTGTGGAAAGTTTGAAGTAAGGGGCGATATTAATCTTTGCTGTTTTCCAAATCATTCCGTTATGTTTGATAAGGTATGTAAGTAATATGTTTTCGCTGGAGACCTTCCCTCAGGCATGTTCTTATTGTGCTGCTGTGTAATTTGACACCTTGCCGCGAAGTGGATGACATCACTGACTTCTTTGGCGTCATTACTATCGACGTCACTAGGATTGCGCTCGTCTTGCCTTCCTTTCATTACCTTCCTCGCTGTCTCAGTAATATAAACAAAACCGCCAACAGCCAGACGACTCCCATCAAAGAAGCGATTTTATTTTAAAGTTGGAATCTCTTATAGATCGTAATGGCAGAAAACATTTCTTGGTGTTAGGAGGATAAAAATGCACGTTATGAGCAAGACTTGAATGTAAATTGAGAACTAGCGCAATGACGATGGGATCTCCTACGTTTGTAAGAATAACATTAGTGCATGGGTGCTGGATCGAGTTCAGTTCTCAGATATCACATCTCGTTCGTTAAGTGCAGGATGATCGTAACACCACACCAGAAAATGTCAGTTTATAATGCCCGTGTCTATCTCTGCCACACGGGTCTGAAATAGATTAGAACTGGAATATAGACTTTCGCCATCTCTATCATATGAAACGTCATAAACACCACCTCCACTCATACACTTGAACCAGTTCACTGTCCATACTATACTGTTAACGATTATCCGTCAGAATTCTCCTAAACCTAGAAGAAATCTAACAAGGTATTTTAAGTCTTCGTCGCCCAACTCTCAGCTGCAGGTGCAGACAACCACCCGTCCTTTTCCTCTTCTTCCCCACCTCATCCTCCTCATCCCCTCCATCGTTATCATGGGTGTCGACGACACTGCTATTCTCTTTCTCTTTTAACAACTTTGCCGACTATTTTTCTTGACGACACTTTCCAGTGCTCAAGCATCCTGAATATTTTGCACATTTCAAGTAGCGCCGCATAATCGCAGTTCGCTTAATTACAACTTCTGCTTAAACAGAACATTCTCAACTAACAGAAACTGCGTAATCACAGCTCCTCTTAATTACAAATTTTCATTGTATCTGAGATGATGTATTCAAGTGGAGTCAGCTGTTCATATAACAACGCAGTGGACCTCTGATCTCCAGCAGCCACAACTAAGTTCTCCGTAACATTTGTGACAGTTTTGACACTCTGAAATCTCATGGCTATCAGCCACAGGAACCAGAGAAATTAAGACTCGTTCGCTTCTCATTCTGAGGCCATCTTCTTATTCTTTCAGCATTCACGCCAGTTAAACTGGCCTCGACAGCTCCTCACACTTTGCGTGTATCACAAGGATAATCCAACCTGACACCTCCTAACAATTCCAGTGGATTATCAGAACGCTGCACGTATTTGAGCTTGTGTGAATCTGCTGTTATACATCGCCTTGAGGCCTATGAATGATAACACATTATTTGAATGTTATTATCATTTGTATCACTTACAATAATGCCTTTCATCAGTTCTTTCATTACTCACAGGTTCAACTGCCGAAAACGAGAGCGTCGCGAGAGAAGATCTGTCGCTCACCGAGAAACATCCCCGGAATATTTCACTGTCCGCCATGGACCATAACAGCCACAACAACGGCCATTTTGCGGACGGCAAGAAAACAGAAGCCATCAGTATGCCGGATGGAGGGAAGAAAGATGAGAAGGATGAAAAAACGCCATTTTTCGTCTATTACTTGGCCTGCTTCGCCACCATTGGTGGTCTCCTCTTCGGCTATGATACAGGTATGTACAATTCTGACATTTTATGGAAAAAAAGACCGTATGTGCTGTGGTCAGTTTTACAGGAGATGCGAACAACTTTCACGCTCTGCCTATATTCATAAATTAATCAAATGGTGATTGTGGAAGGTTTTCCTGGAAACGATATGAGCAAAGAGAAAACAACGTATGTTGGAAAGATAGAGAACAGTATGGTCCATCCAAAGATGCCAAAAGTGTATATGACCTAATCTGGCATGTACAGTCTTTTTCCATAAAACGACAGTATAATGTATTGTATTGTATTGTATTGTATTGTATTGTATTGTATTGTATTGTATTGATCAATCAATTGATAATGATAATAATTGGTAGTTGAGGCACATCCGTGGCAGTGAGTGATATACTCCAAAGAAAGTGCTACAAAGTCATACCATTAAATCATTACCTAAACTGTCTCAGTGTGCGTTAAGGCCTAAAAACAGTAGACTGTGTTGCGAAGAGACCTTTCACAAAGTGAAAGATTAAGTGTACGTGATAGAAAGTTTAATTGCAAGACTGGATTACAGTAAATAAGAACTGTTATGGACTGAGGTGAATATGCTCTACTGAAATGCATATTATCAACTGTTATCGGACTGGAATGAATTTATAGTAAAATAAGACAGAACTAAATACGAAATGTTACTAGACTGAAGTGAGTGAGAATGGTAACTGGACAAAAGTGAATAAGAATTACTGTTGAACTGATGTGAATGTAGCGTTACAGGACTGAGCCGAAACTATAATGTTGCAGGACTGGAGTCAATGAGAAATGTTACTGGACTGGAGTGAATAAGAACTGATATTAGACTGGAGTGAATAATAAGTGAATATATTGTGTTAGAGGACTCATTTGAATAGGAAATGGTACTGGACTAATGTGAATAAGGACTGTTACTGGCACAGATAATGTTATTTAAAAAACAATGTCAGGTTTGGGAATCTAAAGTGCCATTTGGTGCCATCTACAAGAGCACTGTGGCATTGATCACTTAGTTGCTGGAGAGTGTTATCGCCACTTACGTGATACTGTCTTCCATCTACTTTGTGTTTTAACACTCACTTTTAGGCAAGATGACTTTCCATGTAAACCGTCTAAACACATGCCTCTCTAAACTAAGATACCTAGGACAATGTTGTTAGTATTAGGCAAGATGCTGGTAGAGAGAGGTTGTATTATGTTGAACACATAGAATACTTCTTCTTCTCCAAGTTCTACTTCTTCTGCTACTTCAGATAAATAATTCGAATATGCTTAAACTCAGTCTAGTGCGAGTCGCATATAGGACCGTCCGCAGGAGATCGTCGCCTGTTCCATACAGTTTGCACTATGGTAGGGCTCTGTTAGGCCAGGCCGCCATCCTCTGCCTGACATTGGTGGGACAGTGCTGCAGAATGGGTTCTGAGATCAGTCAATCAGCTGCGCAGACATATAGATCTGCTAAGTATAATATTATTCTAGTGCAAAGGTAGACTATAGACAGTACTAACATTACTGACCCTTCTACCCTCACCTCAGGAATCGTGTCAGGATCGATGCTGCTGATAGAGAACTACTTCGACTTGACCACTCTTTGGAAGGAGATTATCGTCAGTGGCACAGTCGGAGCAGCCGCCGTATTTGCACTTTTCGCTGGCTTCACGTGCGATTTCTTTGGCAGAAAGGTGAGGCAAAATCTTTCATACAATTATCCTATTTGCAGGAAGGGCCATCATCATCATCATCTTCATCATCATCAAATGATAATAATAATGATGATGATGGTATTGAAGCAGTCTATAGGTCTCTTATCCAGGCTAATGCCCCCTTACGCGACTTCATAATACCACTACCCCAGCAGGCCTGATCACTCTAGATCTTTCTCAACTCTCTCGGAAGCATGCAGTGCCGCTGCCATTTTCAGGTGCTGATCACTAACATTCTGAGAATATCTTTCACCGCCTATAGCGAAGTACCCATTTCAAAGACAGGTGAACTGAGGAAAATGTGAATGAAATGTTTTTTCAAGGCACTCACAACATGACCGTGATCGGGAATGGAATCATCGAGTCCAAGGCCGTAACTATTCGATCGCGCTGCTCATTATGTCTAGTTTTAACGGTCCGTGTTGAGGTAAATGGTCATATTCCACTCATTGGGTAATTTTCTGTATGCATGTAAGGATTTACTTCGCTTCAAATCAATAAAATCGCTACACAAAGTTGTTTTACCTCAACAAGGACTATCTGTTGGCAGTAAGACGTACGTTCTAAGCAGAAATTGAGAGTTTGCGCATTAACGATGGGATATCCTACCATCGTAAGAATTACATTAGTGCATAGATGCTGCATGCACGCTTAATGGCGTTCAACATGCACAGTTGTTGTAATTCTTACGATGGTAAGAAATCCTATCCTTAATGCACAAGTTCACAGCTATCATTTTCAAATGAATGTTGTGATAAAAGTTTCCTTGACATCTAACGAACGTGGCTAGACCACACATTAAACGCGACTCTTACTTAAGTGTTTTCTGCTGCTTCATCAGAATAAAGTGTATATCTCTGCTCCTTTAGAATTGGAAGGATGAAAGACAGACACCTGCTTATAATGTTCATCTTGGGTACACTGAGCCTGGAATGTTTTCCTTACTTACAACATCTTACCAAACCTAGCACTAAAAATCACAGAGCTGAGCTGTTCTTGCATAGTGAACATTGTGAAACTTACGAATCTTGAAAAGAATCCATTGATTTTTCCTTTGTGTGTCTTAGGACCCAAGCATCATATATGGTAAACTCTTCACTGTCCTATGCAATCTTAGTTTTTGTCTGTATTATTAATCTAATAAGATACATTCTCTTCCGGTCGTTTCGTTTACACAATACAATTATGAAACGGAATGATTAATTCTTGTTTCCCATCTCTGTTGTAGGCGACCATTATGATGGCCTCTGTGGTGTTTGCTGGTGGTGCTGTCATCATGGGAGCTTCCAACAGCAAAGAGATGCTACTGGCCGGGAGGATTGTGGTTGGCATTGGTATAGGTATGTGTTCTTCGTATCTTCTGAGAGCAATGCACATTTTATAGACATCTATTTGACTTTTTTATCTTCTCTAAAGTTATGGGCTTCATCATCACTTCCGTCATTTTTATCAGGCTACAGAGATCTGTAATTTAGGATTAGTGCGACCCTGGGCTCAGTGAAGCTTCGAGATCCCTTAATAAAAAGTTACTGCAAAAATATGTACCAAAATTGGACCTAAGGTCGCCTCCGTCCTAGCCACTGCCCCCCCCCCCCCCCCCCCCCCCNGCCCCCCCCCCCCGCTCCCCACTTTCCGAAAAGAGAAATTGGTTTAAAATAAACTGATTATATTTAAAAATTAATGAAATTTTAAGGGCAAAAAAAAAAAAGAAAGAAATTGAAATTTGGTGAGGACTCTCCGAGTTGTGATACACTAAGTTATAGCATGTTTAGCTTATGCCACTATGTTCTGAAGCTGCCCATTACCCCGTGGATCTGACAGTTCATTATTGTATGATTTTACAGGTGATTTTGTTCCTTATTTACTTCAAAGCATATTGAAAGTACAACGAGGACTTTGACATTTTGAGATACGTTGCCCAAGAAGTCATTACCTCCTTTTCAGACTGATGCAAGGCGATAAAGAATTAATACTCTTTGCATATTTCGTGCCAACAGCATCAACAACATAATTTTTCTTAAAAAACTCAAGACAACAAGGTCCCCCTAGCTCCAGCCGACATAACGTACACTGGACACAGCCTCCGATGACTCAGGAATATACCCCTCCCCCTCCCCACAACTCCTCGATAGTTTTATCCGGGTTTGAGAAAATATTGGAAAATAGAAGGCTGAATATGGCCCTGGACCTCGAAAAGGAAGTGATTGGCCCGAAATCCGTGTCAGCCCTGTGAGGGAGTTGTTATTATTACAGTGTCAGTTTTAAGCATCCCATCATACTCTTGAATACATGTATATTCATAAATGATTCTGCAATAATGCTCACAAAACAAAAACAAAAAACAACGAATAATGGAAATGAAAACCATAACAAAAACGTCATTTGCCGAGATCATCTCCCGTCCATCCTACGCCATAATGTGACCATGTCCTGTGTTTGATCTTCCTCCGATCAGTGTAGTTCCAGCCACTAACGCGTGAAGCAAATCAATGTAGCATCAGTTTCCCTCCAATTATGAAAATTTAATTTCTAAACGCTCTAAACAGCTCTGTTCTATACTGAAGGAAATACTCACAGTTAGCAAGGCTAATGAAAAAAATGGTTCCTAAAGGAACATGGATTGATATAGGGCTAATTAGCGTTTTTATTTTGCAAAGGACAATGACATTATTTATAGAGCGAGCCAAATTCGGGAAAAGAAGATAACATTTTCTCTCACTGCCTTCAAAAACCAGTTGTAGTTTCAGAAAATGAAGACTAGGAAAGATAACACAGGACACAGAGGCTTCAACTAGACTGCATTCTTTTAATGATAATAATGTTATGATAATAATAATATTGTTGTGATACTTTGAAGTATTACCCTAGCAGGCCAGATTTTTCGATACATCAGCAACTCCTATAGGAGCAATCTAGTATTACTGGCATTCTGTAGTAGCTGATCTTTCAGATTAAGAAACCTTTTGCTGTTATATAATAACCACGACATGTGAATATGCGATCTCGCCACCTCCCTGTTGTAGGCTGTAGCTTTATCAGCTGGGGTGATTTAGCGGAAATGCAAAAAAGGGAAAAAAAGAGAAAGACAAAGAAAGAGAGCAAGAGAAAGAGAGATAGAGAGAAAGAAAGAGACAGAGAGACAGACAGCGTTCGAGCGAATGAAAGCTTTATAGATCGATAAAAAGAAAGGTTGTTTTTGTCTTTTACAATGCCGTCGCCTTCATGAAAAATAAATGTGCTTTCTGGAGAACAAATATTACCTACTGGAATAACCTTTCTGATACAAGAAACATTAATTCCGGACACAAAGATATAAACATCCAATTTAAATGTCTACGGTAAGACCGAGGTCACGAAGGGATGAGAGGTGACTAGCAAGCCATGTCCTCTGGCACCATTCCTTGGTTGTCAAGGGACACCTAGGCCACACGATCACAAGGGACGCAACCGTGCTATGACAGGGGACATAACTTGGTGGGACGCGAGGACAGGGGGCGCAACTCAAAGACGTAACTGGTTGGATCATCTGATAAGACATTTTGCACGTCCGTGGGCAAACCTTACGTAAAGAGGACCAAGGACAAGTAGATGTACCACCCTAGCAGGGCGTCGAAAGCCAGAACGGTAGTGCAACAGCTCTCAACCTTTTTTTTTTTATTTTTGTATTCCTGCGCGTTTGAAATAAAGATAAACTACGTTTACAATACAACTTGGGTCTCTCTCCCAAGATCCGACAGACTTTAATTTCAAGTATGCTGGCGGGATGAGAGGGGAGACTAGAATATGGTCATATAGCGAGCATGTAGCCCGCTCCTCTTGTTTCCCCCCCCCCCCCCCNCCCCCCCCCCACATTATTTGCCCGAGACCTTACCAGAGACAGGAACAAGCGAAAGTGGTAATGTGAACTCCACATTAACAATGCCCAGTGGAGCGACGCCGTCATCAGTCGAATAAAGACTTAGATTAGTATAATAATTACCAAAGAAAATTAAACACTAAAGCAAAGGAAAAGTATACCTTATGCACTTATATATGTAGATTCCGCCATATTCTTCGGTGTTTACCGCTGGTATTAGGGTAGATTTAAGATGCGAAGTTTGCTGTCTTGTTTTAGACTGTGTCTGTGTCCAGACAGAGAGAAGAGGAGAGNAGCAGAGGTAATAAAGTGGAACAGGATTACAGGCAGGGGAAAACTGAACTGAGGTCGGAACTTTGACCGGGAGTGCAAAGGTTCTCTTATTGTCATCTTTAAAGTGCTGTGAAAACGCACGCGGGTGCGCGCGCGCACACACACACGCACACACACACTAACGCACTTATACTAATGCGCGCACACACGTAGCCTACACGAATACAAATATACACTCCACATTGTGTACAGAGATGGATAGATGGATGGATGGATGGATGGATGGATGGATGGATGGATGGATGGATGGATGGACGGAAGGATGGACGGAAGGGTGGACGGGCGGTCCGACGGACAGATGGACGGACGGGCGTCAGATGGACAGATGGACGGATGCACGGGCGAACGCACGGATGGACGGATGGATGGATGAATATCTTATCAGTATCAGTGTGTGCCTGACAATCAGGCCGCCCTCTCCCGTGTTTGTATAATCTTTTGATCCGAGTGGAAATGAGATAATGGAACCATAGCAAACGGTTCTGCATTGTACTAAAACTAAACTTAATCATTGAAATTGCGAAATCTGCCATTGCGTGATGGTTTTGTGTACATAACCAGCTGAAAGGAAAACTGGACTTGGTTCAAATTATGATTAAATAATGTGCCCTCCGAGATTATTTGGCAAACTGAAAAACCGGTTGAAAAAGTTGCTGGTGGAAAAGAATTCTGTTTACTAATTTATAAAGCACTGCCCGCTCTGTTTTGTCGACCTAAATTCTCTAGTCATTTTCACTTCAATTAAAAGGGAAATAAGTTGGGCACCGACCTTCCCAGCCAGTACTCATTAAACGTTTAACACAGGATCGACTCTACTCGCATGTATAGTGTGATTTTGATGTGCACTTGTCCGAGACAAATTTCCTGTGAAAGGATAAATAAAGTTTATCTTATCTTATCTTATCTTGTCTTATCTTATCTTATCTTATCTTATCTCTGGCATCGGGTAAAAGTAATCACGGGCACCGGATAAAAGTAATCACCTACTTACCACTAGAGAAGCGGGTAATCAATTGAACTTGGAGACTTTCATATAGGCTAAAGAGCAATTTAATATACACAGATAATATCTGAGACTTTGGCTAAGGTTCAGCAGCAGTTTTAATATTTTGGTCTTGTGCACGCTTGTACGAGATTTGGTAAAAGAGTCGCCCATTCTGAGGCCATTGAAACACAGTGGACATTTGGCACCCCTGCTGAACTTCACAAATCGTATATGAGACGCTGGTTTGTTGAAGATTATTTGCTTGGGTACTGGTCTTTAGCACCTTCTGTTTTTCTTCTTTAGGCCTTACCAATGAATTGCAGAAATCTATAAAATCTACAGTGATTTTGGATATTTTTCCCATAGAGGTTAAAATACTACCATTGTCCTATTTTTTGAAATGAGAAGAAAAAGGAGGATCATCGCCCGTCAGTTTTTCACAAAGTCCCTGAAACAGGCTCGGACACCTCTCCTTATGACTTGATCGCCAGTATATTATTAGGTCTGTTTTCACTGCTTGCTTATACACAAGCCTAACATAATTCAATTTTAAGTTCATAAACTCCAACTGTACCTGAATTTTTTAAATTTTATACGTATGTTACATCCTAGCATTGGCTGGCAGAGCTCAAGACAGAGGGATTTCATGTATAAAAGATTGAATAGGGATTGATAAAATGATTTGACTATAAATGGGTACCAGAAACCTACTTGGAATTACTGGGGAATGGGATCAATATCGATGCCCATTGGACAACATTACGTATACTCCGTCCAGCTTAGCTGATAGGGCAGCGTGTGAAGGCTGATTGTCCCCGTCACTTGCTGAATCCACAATCTCCTATCCTATACAAACGGGAAATTGCAACCAGCCTATGTATGTGAAACGACCCGGCTCGTCGAGTTATAAACAGAATCTCATCTTTATGCAGTCAAGTAATGATCCAGACAGCCCACCTCCCGAAGAACACCAGTTTTAGTTCGAAAGAAACAAAAATGCTGCTCTTGTTTCTCCAGTTTTCATTTTGCCATTTGCAGCCTCAGTGAAAAATATATCGATTGTCGGGCAGAATGATACAGGACAAATCAATATATCGTACTGAAAAGGAAAAACAAAGCACAACGATATATGT
>JAWQUT010000052.1:359349-377578 GCA_033807755.1 Ellobium chinense | reverse complement strand
GAGGGAGAGAGAATGTTATTGCATGATCTGGCCTGCTATGGCAGTAATCACATGAATATGCAAAAGAGGGGAGGGGGCGGGGGCACATTACGAGAATCAAAGATCTCCTCATTATTATTTCAACGTCATCGTCGTCATGTTCTTGTATTGTTCCCCAGGATTTGCCTCCATGACGGTCCCTGTATACGTGGCAGAGGCGGCGCCATCAGCAATCCGTGGCCGGCTGGTAACACTGAACCAACTCTTCATCACCATCGGTATCCTTATATCCAGTGTGGTCGCCGGGGCTTTCAGTGGCATGAAAGAGACAGGCTGGAGGTATGGTCTACCAGTGGCGGTCATGATTGTCTATTTGTTATTGTTGCTCTTATCATTGTTGTTGTTGCTGTTGATGATTCTTTACTGTGATCACCATTGACGCCGTCCCTGAGACTGTGTCGTTGTTGCTGCAGTTGCTGCGATTCAGCTCTAATTGTGATTTCTTACTTTTCGTGTTGTCTTTATGAGACATTCTTTTCGTTTTTCATTTGGCATTCCAGAACGTTGAATTTCAAACATGTCTTATGAAAGTGCAGGATTTGCCTTGGACACTAGTTATCAACGTCTTCCAGAATAATGTATATATAATATGTATGGTAGCNGGGGGGGGGGGGGGGCGAACCTTGCAAATGAGCGAGCAATTCTGAATAGTGCAATAAGCTCACCTTTCAACGTGTTAATTGTTTATTATTTATAATTCTTTTATTGTGTTGGTCAAAAACTAAAAACATATCACTTGAAGTCGCTGGCACTCGAACATAAGTGTCCTAAATCATTTACGAATTTCAGCCTGAGATTATTTAGCCGATATGGCTTGAGATGGGCCGCTTTGTGTTTTTGCGCTTATTTAGGATATTTAATAGCATTTCGTAGAGAAACCATCTTCAAACTCAAGCCCTCGTTCTTTTCTAATGGGCATTTAGCCAAAATAACTTTAACGAAAGACGATAAGATTGATCCATAAGAAATTTGGCTGACATACAAATGGCTTAGGGGACATTCTGGAAAATGCATCGTATTCCCGTCGACCAAATGTCCAGTCGTTCGACCTACCACCATTACAGCCATAATAATGACCTCCTCTTCCTCTTGCCTGTAGATATATGCTGGGTCTGGCGGGAGTCCCAGGTGTGATTCAGTTTATTGGCTTCATCTACCTGCCTGAGTCACCCCGATGGTTGGTCTCCAAGGGGAAGGACGAGAAGGCAAGACGTGTGTTACAGAGGATAAGAGGCAAAGAGGATGTGGATGCTGAAATCTTAGATATCCAACAGGCCATTGAGGAGGACAAGAAACAGTCAGGTACTGGTTAGCCTCTTCTTTCTACTTTGTCTCTCTTATCGTACAAAACAGCGGACTGTCTTGCACTAGATATCTCAGTATCAATTTGGGCGATTGTTGTTTATGATCTTAGGTTTATAAATATACACGCATTTTCTTTGAATGACGTGGTACTGCATTAAATACCTTTACAGACCTGAACGCGGTTGGGTTGGTGTTTTTCATACAAGTGACCAGAAACAAAGACAACAATAGCTATTGTTCTCCTTAATGTATTTGGCAAGAACATTTGGACATACTATGTTTTTACCTTTGTCCATAGTCTTATTTCTATGAACATTATGCACTTTGCACAAGTGAGTGGAAGAAGGCATAGATTGCTGTTGAAGATAAATCTCTCCGTACTGTAAAGTTTGCATAATGCATTCTATACTTTGTCTCCAGCTTTGGTATGTGATTATCTATATACTGTCATCAAACTCCATGAACCCCTGGCTTCTCCTCCTACTTATGCAGCTGTTTAGGGACGAGACAGTAGATATTTAGGGATGTGTTTTAAGGTGCTAATCTTCCGCACGTCATTAGCAAGATATAACGAAAAGCAGAGTTTGGGAGACCTGTGAAAATTTAGGCTTGAGTGCGCAGACACTGGTCGTAGCAAGTTAAGTGGAGTAGATTGTAAATAAAGCACAGAAAAAAAAATGACTAGACAGAGCCTTAAAGTCGGCAGGTGTGGTTTGTTAAGCGTGCTTTGCATCAAACTCTTCATAGTTAAAACTTTGTGGGGAGGGGGGAGGATGGGGGAACGTGTCTGCTTTGTGGCTGTAGGGCTATGCTTAGAGTGTGCATCAAAATGTTATCAGTCCCACTAAGTTATTCAGTCGAGCCATTAGATCTAGTATGAATTGCACAGTACACACAGAACCAGTCAAGGAGATGACAATTTCAAAACAATGTTTGAGTTTTGTGATTCAGCTGACAAAAAAATAAAACTTATTATAAATTTCTGTCATGTGCGAACACTGACTCTCCGTTATGGTACCAACAGGTCCCAGCCAGGGGCGTAGCAAGGGTAATTTTTTGGATAATATAACACCTACATCTAACCAGCTGTCTGAAACCGTCAACGGCCCGACTGGGGTTAAGATTTCGCATAAGACAAGATATTTACTACGAACTGCCTTGGTGCTGGATATACACGGGTTTTATTATTGTCATCAACCTTTCTGCATACAATACAGCCTAAGGAATGACTGTTAAATGGATGCAGTTTTGCGATCGTTCTTTAAAAGGTATTCATTGTTCTAATTACGACAGAAGCCCTGTCACTTGAAATACCATACAGTTTCAGAGAAGTAAAGATACTTATTGCAGAGAATATCAGTCAGTTTTATCCTAAAGTTCGTTGGAGCCAATCAAGAGCTAAAGAGCCAGTCAGTTATTTGGGAGCCAAGAGTTTTATTATAGAGCCAAAAATCTAGTATTTGGTTCCGAAAAAGCCAAGTCTGGCAACCCAGAGAAAAATCCCGGGAAGCGGTTACGGAAAAGGTCTCGCTGCTCTTGCGCAAAAAGAAAAAAAATAATAGTCACCATAGCGGGTAATATAGATTCCCCTCAGATTGCGTGCCACCCTTTTTACAAATAGTTCTTCTAGTGACACAGCGATAGATGCAATACATTGAGCATATGGGAGTGTTGAATCTATATGGGTTTTCAGATTATCGGCGAGTAAAACTAGCTAACCGTGACAAAATCGTATTGTCAGTGCTTGTAAATGGCTTGTAGGTGTAATAGTATCAGCGTGAGGTAAAAAAAAATTACAAAACATTTCAGATTGGTTAAAGTGTATTGGATAAATACGACAATATATTAGTAATCTCATATTCATAGTTTACATGGACGCTACGCCCCTGGTCCCAGCTCTCATCACAGGAAATGTGAGTTACTGCATTTGTGACAACAATATTTGCATTCATGTTGTAATGTCTGCGTCTGTCGATCTTTGAAGAAGCGGCACGTTCGGTGTAAATGTAGATGTGCCATTTTATAGGCCTATGAATGATAATATTAACAACAGTAATGATATGATTCCTGGCAGGTTTTGTGTTGGGCCGAGTGGTCCGAACCCCCCATGTGAGGAAAGCGCTGTTTGTGGGATGTGGGTTGCAGGTTTTCCAGCAGTTGTGTGGTATCAACACTGTCATGTAAGTTTTATATTAATGAGGCACATCTCATGTGAAAGTCTATCCTATGTGAGACAGTGGCCACTGAATGTTTTCACGTCCTTGCGTCCTCGACGCCTCTCTTTACCACCCCCTCCCCCTCTTCTAAATCATCTTTACACTTACTTTTCTTAGTAAGTCTGCTTGCCTGTCTGCCTGCCTGCCTGCCTGCCTGCCTGCCTGCCTGTCTGCCTGCCTGCCTGCCTGCCTGCCTGTCTGCCTATTTCTCTCTCTCTCTCTCTCTCTCTCTCTCTCTCTCTCTCCTCTAAATCCTTTGTGCTTGTATAACGCACTTTCGTCTCATTTTGGCGTTGAAGACATTAAATGTAGATTGTCCATTTCCCTCTGTCATAATAAACATATTATGTGTGTTCTGTCCACAGTTATTACAGCGCAACTATCCTCAAGATGGCAGGATTCCCACCTGATGCCGCTATTTGGCTCGTGCTGGTCCCAAACTCCATCAATTTCCTGTCAACAATCGTGGGCGTGGCACTAGTTGAGAGATTGGGCAGGAAGAAACTTACAGTGGGCAGTTTCCTAGGTTGGTCTCACTACAGTTTAGTTCCGTTTCTGTTGTCACATCGACATCATCTGCGTTGCATTATTGTTATCCTTAATCACCCCAAAGAACTCACTTAGCACATAATGAAAAAACGAATGAGGTTTAATGCAAACATTCCACTAAAATGGCAAAAAGAAGGAAACAAGAATGCAGAAAACATCATCATTGTAAATGGGTCACGATTACAATGATTACGTAAGTTCATTTTCTCAAAGAATTACTTACGACTGTAATCAGTACCACCCACGACATTAAGCAAGAAATGTTCAAGAAGGCTTCTTGGTTATAATGAATTCCTCAAGAAGGGTTAAAGAAGGAATTAAGAAACATTGTCATGATCATCATTATTGTCACTTATTTTACCAGAATATATCCTGCTGTGTATGAAAAGAATTCGGCCTGCGAGAACAGCTTTCGGGATGTAAAAAAGAAAAAAAAATCAGACATATCAAATTTATGAAGAATCGATGGGCATGGGAGAAAAAGCAGGAATTTGATAAAGGGAGGTAATAAACAGCTGCCTGACTGAACCTAATGCGATAGTGAAAAGTTGTCTTCTCATCCGGTAGTCCAGACTGGACCGTTCAAGTCCTTATCATTCCTTTCACATGACCATTATCACTAACATCATCATCATCATAGTCATTATCCATTTGAATTGTGAACTTAACCCCCAAACTCTGACCATGCTGTTGTCCACCAGGTGTGGTGATCGCTCTTCTTGTCCTTGCCATCGGCTTCCAGCTGTCAGCCAACTTCTCCCCAGATCTCAACCACAATGTGACTGAGATTTACGCAAACGGCAGTGACATAACTGATGGATGCTTCAATAAACACTATTCGTAAGTTTTCGTGACGCAGCTCTTTCATGCGGTCAGGCCTTTACTGAGATTTCGTCCAGTTAATCCTTAAGGCCATAATATAGTTCTTTATATATCATATGCTATATTTGAATACGACCTTAGGTATTGCCAGAGATGACGTTAAAGTTTACTCTGTCACAGAAATCCCAAGATATTGTCAGTGTCACCGTATTCTTGTATAAAGCTGTGGTTCGGAGATAGTTAAAAGTCTGTGAATCTACTTAGATAAACGTGGAACTTTATTGTCCTTACAAATCAACAGTTTCCAAAACTTTTGTATACACTTGCAAAGATCGGCATTAGGCTAACGGATAGCGGAATGAGTCACTTCTCTAGCACAAGCAGAGCTCTGTCGCAACGACCTGCCTTTAGTCTATTCTTTAACAGTATTATAAAGAGCTTTCAATGAACCTCTTACCACAGCAACTGTGAGAGGTGTATTGAAGACACTGACTGTGGATTCTGCTACACGGGTGACGGGGCGGAGGGTTCGTGTCTGAGGATACACGAAGATGAGGAAGACACGGAGTCCATGTATGGCCGTTGTAATAAGACTAACCAGGACGTCTTCGGCACCGAGTGGTCACATGGGTACTGTCCTACCGACTACACGTGGATGGCCGTGCTGGGGTTGGCGCTCTTTGTCATGGCCTTTGCTCCAGGTAGGTCACAATTTACTGTCGACCCTGTATATGACGAACACACAAGGGATGAGTCCATGTGGGTTATATGACAGATGGCTGTCACAGACATGACATTCGTATAGAGATAGGAAGCTTATAACCATTGGGAGCGAAATAAATAGAAAATGTTCGGAGGAAGGATCTCTCCCCACGTCCCCCATCAAAAAAAGAAAGCAAGAGATATTTTAGCTCAGCTGATTCGCACACTCCTAGTCATGGCCCCAGCTGCCTTCTGGTATTCATTTCCGAGAGGGAGTTGTGGATTTCGAACCTGCATCTTTCAATGTTCTACTCCCAAACCTTGCCAAACCATAAGGTCTCGATGACAATGTTAGGAAAGTTGTAGCTTTCTATTTTATGTGAAATATATTAATTTGCCAGTATAGAGCACTGCCTTTTTAGTTTAACTCACAGCAAATTCAAGACTCTCTCAACAGCTTCCGGCAGGTTCTGCCATTTTCACCTAATAGTGTGAGTACACCATTTTCTGAGGTCCCGATGGAACTATTCTGTAATGTAGTTTATTACTCAATACATTCCATCAGTGTCAACAGGCAGTTAGACTGTCCGTTCTAGGTAAATGGTCGTTTCTGAACTACATCAGACTGTGCTACGTTTAAAGAAAACAGCCAAACTACGAGTAGAGACAGAGGTCGATAAAAAAAAAAGGAGGTACTTTACTACAACTACAACTTCTGTCACCTGGTATTCAATGTGTTAACTCCGTTTCAGGACTTGGGCCTATGCCGTGGACAATCAACTCTGAGATCTACCCAATGTGGGCCCGAAGTACATGTAACTCATTAGCCACTGGCTGTAACTGGGTGTGTAATCTGCTTGTGTCTCTCTTCTTTCTCACACTGACGGAAACCATCACGAAATATGGTGAGTAAACTTCATCAGCTAAATCTGGTAGTGATACATTAGTGAAAACAGACATTAGCAATTTAAGCAACCAGCATCAAATGAGTTTTAACACTACGTGATGTCTGTGGATATTAATCTTTACCTGATCGTTGCTCACTGTGGAACTGAGTATTATGTCATAATCTGAAAATGTGAGCACTGCTGGGTTAGCAAATTATATAAAATTCTCGAGAAAATAAAATTCTTGAGACAAGCCTAATGTTTTATGTTTCCCTCTGTCATCATAATGGGAAGCTAAGTTCTGACGAATTATATGATATGTGGCCGTATGCATAATCCATTCATTAATTAAGAGACTGCATTACCCTCTGTGCTTCGGGGGTTTCCCATGGTTACCGCACTGCGTTAACGAACGTAAGGATTATGCATTGAGCCACTGAAATCAAATGGGAGATAATCCATTAAAAGAATAATTTTCTGCAGTTATCTTTCATATTTCAAATTTCAAATGTTTGGACAAACTTCTCAGACGGCAACAGGGAAGATCAGCAGGGAGATTTTTTGCTAGGATTGGAATCGGAAATCTGAGCAGAAAACAATGGAGTTTTCGACAACAGGTACCTGAGTAACCTTGGCATGGTAGCAATATAAATCAGTCAGTGATAACCAATCCTTTCTGTGATTTCAGGAGCGTTCTATCTGTTTGCTGGCATCTGTTTCCTTGGCATGCTCTTCACCATAGCCTTCGTGCCGGAGACGAAGAATAAAAGCCTGGAGGAAGTGGAGATGTTGTTCAAGGGAGGGAATAAACGAGGCAGGGACAATCCAGGATACGAGCAGGAAATTCCGGAACCAGTATCTAAAGGGGCACCGCCGGACACCAACGGGTTGAAGGACAATACAAGGCTATAAAACCAAGCCTAGTCCGAGTTAATAGATCAGTTGTTGATTCATGAACAAAGACAGTAATTGTGTGACATACCCCATCTTGGTACCTTTTCAAGATTATTGTATTCGACGTGGTAGGGTTGAGGTTTAGTGCTGGGCAAGACCTTGATTTTTTTTAATGTTTACGATTTAAGATTACTCCCACTACAAAGTAATCGATTAATATCGATTCTTTATGGCGACTACTTATCGGCACGCCTTTCCACTCATGACATTTAATTTTTAATTTGTGGGGAAAGGGGTGGGGTAGGGAAGAAGAAGGGAGGGGGAGGGAGGGCGGTGGAAGGAGAAGTGATTTGGCCGAGTTGCTGGGGTGAGTGCACAGGAGGAAAAAGGGCCGAGAATTTGAGAAAAGGAAGCGTCTTAGCAAAGTACATGTTCTAGAAGCTTGGTTATCTCGCATTAAAATTTATCAATTTTTCGCCCATATGTGCAAAATCGGGTAGTAATCGAGTACTAAAAAAGTCGACACGTTACGGATCTTGAAAAGTACCTATAACATTTACTCGATTATGCCCACCATCAAGGTTGATTTTCATAATTCTATGTGTCTGTTGAATGCATTCCCCATTCCCTGAGAGAAGCTATAAAGACTACTTTAAAGCCAAGAACAAGAGGAAGGAACGAATCGAATATGGAGACTTCACAATAATACTGCAACATGTTGGCCATTTCAGACAGATGCTTCCTCACCAGAGGACGACATCTTTGCCAAAATTCTCACGGGTATCTTTTGTTGGTGATACAATACACATTTGTTCTTGTACTCGCACACTATGGATTAAGTGTTCCCTCTGAACGATTGATTGTAACACTGAGTGCTCTGCTGTACAGTAATTCCTCGAATGCCCAACACTCAAACCTGCTACGTCTGTTTCATGCACGTCTTGAACAGAGAGAAACACATTGAAGATGTATTAGCAATGACTGTGCAAGCATGTGATACACTTAGATGCAAGGTACAGAGTTGTTTTTGCAGGATGCATTGTGTTTTACGCTAAGCGATCATATAACAAGAGAGAAACGAAAGGCAGGTATTAATGAAGCTCCTGTGTCGTCCTTGAGCAGGTCATCGGCAATCTGTCTTTGAACTCAAGCGGACAAGTGTCTAGCCCTCTAGTGCCCAGCGTATCAGATCTGATACATTTCGTGGAACAAAGAAAAAGCAAACCAAGATCATCACCCCACCATATTAGTATGAAGTCGCATGAGCGGGCATTAGCCTGGATATGAGACTTATAAACCACATAATTATTATTATTATTATTATCATTTTGATGCTTGTTCCAGCATAGTGGATCCAGAAGTGATCCAAAAACTGGAGCTGGGACTTTTTGTGCCATTGTAGAAAGGGCTGGGCACTAGAGGGCTAGTTCTGATGTCAGATAGTCCATGAAGTGCCATGTGATCCAGTGTATACATCGATGTGCTTTGTCCCCTTCTCTGCAGTAACTGACGCCCACATCCAGCACCACTCCACACCTCTCCAGACTTCTACCTTCACTCCCCCCCCCCTCAACCTCAATTCCCTTCCCAGTCCCCTCAGAATCACCGAATCATGTGAAGAAATGTTTGAAATAGATGTTAAAAACTGTGTTGACAATACTTACTTGTTTTCGTTTCTGTGTTCGGTGGTGCGAGAACATGTTGTTCCTTGATGACTAAGATAATACATTATTCTGGACACAATGCTTAACTGCGGAACTACATAAACGACATTCTCATGGATAATCAACATTAATATGGCGCGGGATGAAAGTGCCTGCTCGCCAATACCTCGGAAGATGATCTCACAAAATAACTTTTCAGCTCTTTAGAAGCAAGCAGTGCCGCTGTCATTTATACAAGTGCTGGTCACTCAGCGTTCCCGTAATAACTCACTGCCTATGGCAAGTTACCGTTTTAACAGGTTAATTCAGTAAACTGTGGGGAGATGCTTTTGCATAGTATTTACCACTGGCTATAGCGATAGTTGAACCCATTGTGATTTTGAGAACAACGTTGTAACATTTTGGCCACAATTGGCCACACTTTTTGTGAGCAGTATCTAAGATAAACATTCCAGTGTCAGAGGTAAAATGGAAATAAAATTACTGTTTCAATCTCAAAATATAAAAACCACCTAAGATCTCACGGTTCAGTCTATTGACATTGTCCAAATCCTGTATCATTTTTAGGAACAATCAGGTGCGCTGTAAATACATGTATGATAAGATTTTGGAAATAAAGTCTGCAAATAAAATCGTATCTCTTAACATATTATCATGCCACATATGAGATCCGCTCTTGTCTGCAGACTAGAATTAGATTGCTATAATGTGTTATTCACTGTTGTGTACCGTTCTAAATTAATGTTTGATGAAGTGAATTCAGGTAGCTGAACCAATCTTGCAACCTTAGGTGTAAACAAGGCGCTGATGACTGACTGTGCCTTGCGATGTTCAGTAGGCGAGTGGGTCGGCGCCCCTTTGTGTCTAAATATCTTTTCTTCAGTGCAGTAGGGCTAGGCCTAGTGATTTGTGACTGAGAAGGGAGTAACTGAAGGTGATTTGACATCCAGGCAATAGTCACAGGTTTCTGTTTTGTTTTGTAGTTCTGTTGGGCTACTTAACCGACTTGTAGGCCTTCGCCCTTGGCGTTAGTCCGCCGCCGTTTGCACGCGAATTCTCGCTTCTCATCATCTGAGTACTGAACTAGACTAGAGTTTAAAGGCTCCGAACACAGATCTAGTCTGATGTCAGATGATATGTTTCTCCCTATGAACGATAACAGCTGATATTCTCCACCTAAACAAATTATTTTGGATGATTTTCTGGTCTCTAAATTGGACAACCGTAACACTGAATATCGCTAAATAATTAATCGACCCCATACTAAAATATCAGAAATAAAAGAAATCGAATACAGGTTAGACTAAATAGATAGTTTGCAGCTCCTTGTGTATACATTGTAAATAAATGAATTTATTAATCAAAAGTGTGCATAATGAGAGTAAGTTATTAATCAGTCAGGCAGTCAATCATCCAGTCAGTCAGTCAGTTGGTCAGCCTGTCTTATGACAAGCGCATTCAGGTCGCGAGTGTTTTCGTGTTCAGCTTAATGATGGGCAAGGTCTTAGAGGGTGAATCAACCAACAAACAAACATACAACGGCCTTGGGAAATATGGGAATAGAACTTTTTGTACCTTGGAAATCGTTGTTTTGTTCTAGTGTCCCTTTTTTAATGACAGTACTCGTAGCATGCCCAGTAGTCACTAGCAAATTATTAAAAAGCGGCATTTGTACTCTGTGTCTGATCCTTAAGCCAAGAAACAAATATTTTAAAATTATACTTACTTGTAGATACATTAATGCACTATACTGTTTATTTTGGATGTGTTTATGAAAGAGCCAGTAAAACTGAACTGTTTTGACTCCCACTGAATTCTGTATCCAGTCATGAGAGAGGGGGGAAAGCAGGATGTGTTTTTTCCATGAACTGTGATGTTTTTACTTATTGATTACTTATGAGTATCTGTACAGAACTGTCCACAGCACGTCTCCATTCGAATTGTATGACTGATCGCAATGACCACATTGTCTAGTGTGCCTCAAGTTATATTATATTACGGTTCCACTAGGTGTGTGCGAAACATAAGACTTACCATATTAAAACTGTGGTAATACGACCAACCTTTCGGATCGAGTTACTCGTTTATGTTTGTTTGATGAAACAAGATTAGAGCAATCAGTGGCATTGATCAGGTGACCGATTTAAGTAGGAGATGTATTATCAGATTTCATTTTTTATTTGATTCTGTGTTTTGTTGGCATGACTCTTATTCACAATAAGATGGTCTTGTTATTGGGGTTGTTTTAATGTGATTCTGCTTGTAACATTTGATAAACATATGCCATGTTTGTTGTTATCTCATATATTATTATGACATATCATATTTTACGTGTATGGAAATGGGGAGAGCTGAAACATTAGTATTTCTTTTTCCACAGTATATCATGGCCTCTTATAATGTATACATTGCTACCATATGCTTGTCTGAGTGCTTGCTCTCTTTCGTATACATGTATTTTCCTTGATATATCATCTATTTCTTTCCTGACTTTATTTCATAACTGAAAGTAGTGCCGGTACTTAATTCTACGCGTGCACTGAACAGCTGAAAGAGGTCATAATCACGTGCATGTCTCTGGCTTCAAACAGAGCAAGAAGGACTGAGCTCTTCATCTTAGTACTATATAATATACAAGACTAACACCCCAGTTTACAAATGGGCAGGCAGGCAACGCACCAGCGGCGAAAGAATACCTAGCGCACCGAAAGGCATCAAAGATGAATGCATTAGACTCCGTGAGAAAGTTGGACCATTGGCAAATCGGGCGGATTGAAAAGATCTATCGGAAATTGTATTTCGTTGCTATACACATTCTTTTTTCAAAAAAAGGGTAAAAAAAATAAAGACGACTGATGTGTATAGTTACCTTTAGTGTATTTTTCTACTAATTTAGGTGAAACCCGCATGTTTTTACGTTACGTTGTTCTCAAGAAATCTGTGACACAAATTTGGCTGAAGCGTTTTATTAATATAGATACTGTGGGAAAGCCTCCAATCTATTACAGTATGTCATTCAAATGAGGGCCATTTACCGAATTACTGTATGAAAAACAGGTGCCTCGAGCAATAACTAAGTGTTGTACGTTCACACCAACATTGTATTGTTCTTGTTCTGCCATGATATAGAGTACAGTAACTTGAACAGGTTCGGAAAAGTACAGTACTTACGTTTCTCTTTATGCCCAGAAAGCAATACCGTAGGCAGGGCAATCTTGCGAGTGCCGCTCGCCCTGTTGATGAGCAGAATATACAAGAAATACGGCCCGGCTTCTTGTTTGAGGACCCCTACTTGTCTATACAGACTTAGTGAGCGCCTTCTACTTACGTTTAGGATTCCTGAGTGATGCCAGTAATTTGGTCCACAATGTTATAAATATGTTATGGCTTCCACTCATAAATTCAGTAACATTTTCGAGATGGTCGATTCAGATTAATATGGGGATCAAAACTGATCTCATTTCCAGTGATTATTTCGAACGTGCGCCGGTGTTTGTTCGGACTTTTCAATATCACAATCGGGTGTCGGGAGAGAGAACGTGACCGGGATATGAGGGGAGGGAGAGGGCGGAGTAAGAAGACTGTTGGAGAGAGGAGAGGGAGAAAATGTATGTATGTGTGTGTGTGTGTGTGTGTGTGTGTGTGTGTGTGTGTGTGTGTGTGTGTGTGTGTGTGTGTGAGAGAGAGAGAGAGAGAGAGAGAGACAGACAGACAGACAGTCAGACAGACAGACAGACAGACAGACAGACAGGCTTCACAGCTTAATACTTATTATGAAAATTATCCAGCTTATCAGCTCGCCTATTCATGTCTTGCTGTTTAGCCAAAAACCTGTGGATTGATTAACCAAACCACTCATCTAATCGTCTCTTGCCGACAACATATCAGTTTGGTGATTACCGCAATCGCTAATTTCTGAAGTATGTAAAATGTTGCAGATGATTCATTAAAGTTTGTTTTCTACGTCTAGTTTCACAGTCGTTAACGACTTGAGGCAGAGTTTCACATTACAAGTTGTAATCCTGTAACGTTATTTACTATAAAATCGTTACGAAATTACTGAATTTCTCGAAAATATTAGTGTGGCGGAATAGAGAGTTGCTTCTGCACACCGCACGCTATCCTTTCCGCCAATCAGCATGCATACATTCGTGTCATGCGTAATGCCCCTCACCGTCAGCCTATGCCCTTAGGACAGGAGGGTCTCATGATATTGCTCTTGAACTATTATGCATAAACTTAAATCTTAACATAAAACATACTTAGGCTACTGGACATTAGCTTTGGCACCGCGTATTATATTTGATTTCCTTCATGGGCAATATTCCTGGACACCCCCACCTTGAACTCGATGTAAGATGACGGGCAGGATGAGGAAAGAGAACTCATAAGAGATAATTTCCCAATCGTCACACTCACTCCAGATTTTTTGAGGTTGTGAGAAATTTGGCGCTCTTAATCTGTTGCTCAATGCAAAACAATGAGGCAGATGTGGTTTAGCTTGTAAAATTGGAAACAGTATAGAGTCAAAATAATAGAAGATCATAGTAATATAAACAACTCAAATCATCAAAATAAAAAAAAAAATTAGGCAAAGATGAAAGAAGCTTGACGGGACTGTTCCAGATTTGCAATTTCTTCCTTAATCCTCCACTAACCCTGCCTGCCGCTAACATAAATCAAGAACTAGACTGGAGATATTGCCTGCGAAATTTGCTGAACTTCCGTGTTCAAACTGAGTTCAATGCAGTGCCATATGAAAAAAAAAAAAGGGCAACTCTCCATTACTGGACATAACGTATTATATACAGCGGTAAACATATTGAGATCTAGTAAGTCCCATCACAGGTAAATTATCTGCAACATATCTCAATTCATTGTCAAATGCCGCTTACAACTTGATTGACCACTCACTTTTTTCCTGTTGTTGTTGTTGTTGTTGTTGTTGTTGTTGTTGTTGTTGTTGTTGTTGTTGTAGTTGTTGTTGTTGTTGTTGTGCACTATGTCTGATTGCCTGCTTTTTTTTGTATCATCATATTTTTCGTGATATCATTCAAGGAAAGAGATATATGAAAGGCCGAGTACATGGCCTTGTGTCATGCGGCCAACATCTGGTTACTATAATTACTAGAGGGACATAAGCAATTTAAGGTCATCAGTCTTACAAGATATTGAATAGATCTGGAAATATTCCAAGTGACAGTTACTAATCAAAAAGAGATTAGTCAACTGTTTAAAGTCTATATTCTATTCATTGCAGCCAGTTGTGTCATGTAAAATGTTGTACTTGACCTATTGCCATTATGTAGACTGTTTTTAAAGTTTTGTTTTGCTTGTTGATTTTATTAAATTATGTTTTCAAATTATTATTTACCACCGCATGTACATTATGTTATATCCATGGCATTGTAGAGCAGCTGATTCTAAGAGTGTCATCTGACTGGTCGCTTCCGGTAGCTCAAAGAGCTCGAAACAGGATGTGCGTTGCTTTCGTTAGGTTGCGCAGGGGTGAAACTGATCAAGAGCCACATGCATAATAAGCGACTGACGCTAGGAGTGAATTAGTCTTGGTCGGAGGTAGCTTACTTCCGATATTAGATTCTACGTCGCGGCTAATGGTACTCGCTTACTATACACATGGCCCCTGGTTTACTTAAGTCGGCACGTTACTGAACGCACCTCTGGGGTCAAATGAATGATCCTAACATTAGTTGACGTCCTGCGTCATCTGCAGTGAGCATTACTGATGTTATGGGAGTTTCCCACTGTTACCGCTATGCGTTAACTGATGTAAGGATGATGCATACGGTCACAAGATCTGTGTTGCTGATATTGTCGAGGTCGTAAATGAAAGTGTTTCCCATTGCTGACCTTTTACATCATAAATTCCCGAATTTCACCGGGCTGTAAAGGGGGGAAATAACCGAAGGCTTTAGAGCACAAGGGTGTTGTGTTTCAAACCTTGGATGTGAGTTGTTATTTCATCTTGAAATATATCATTCCTATACATGTATTCAGATTTTCAAATCAGTTATGTATTCATATCATGTGAATAGTTAATGTGATAAAATAATAATAATAATAAAGATTAAGATTATTGTGCAAAACTACGAGTCTTTTTCTCTTTCCTGTTCCGTGTGTATTTCTCTCTGAACTGCCTTGTCGTCTTTCAGAGAGTGATGAAAATGAAAGTCAGACTTTCATTTACCTTGTATGGAAATATAATGCAATACATTGTTTTACATCTCATTCATAATACAGTAGAATATAGAACAGTATACATTTTGCACGTGAATACACAATATTAATTATCACTATTAACATCAACAATAGAGTCATTGCTAATATCCGCAGTGCAGCACTCTAACCACCCCCCCCCCCCCCTCACTCAGCTCTAAAGCTATGTGCTCTTTCATACACGAGTCGATTTGGGAGATGGAGTTGAAGTTAAACCGGAGCTATCTGCATTGGTGAAATATGTTGCTGTCAGACAGGATGTACGGGAACACTGTGCCAGGAATTCTACTAGAAACAACAAATTCTTAAAACTCCCAACAACATTTAGGTTGCAGCAACCAAGGGCGCAGAAGTCACTCTTAAGGTTCTTGGCAGCTATTAAAAGGGCAAATCACTCATTTTGTACAAACCAATTAATCCGCTAATATATAAAATCCCTCTTTCTTTCGNCTTTTTTTGGAGCCCTGCCAGCCAGTGTTAGGGTGTAGAAATGTGTAAATGTGTAAAATCACCTGTGATCTAAAAAAAGCATCTCATTTTAAAGTTTCAGGTACAATTTAAGCCTTCTTGATTGAAAAAAAATAAAGTGTGTAGACCTATGTATTAGCACGCGGTCAAAGCCAGCCTAATCAAAAATAGGGGACCAAATCAGATTTCGAGGTGAGTTTTTTTGAAAGACATTTGTGAAAAATTTTGGACGTTGACACCCCCCCCCCCCCCCNCCCCCCCCCCCCTTTTTTTTTTTCTTCCCCTTAGAAAATCGGGCAAAAGAAGTACTTTAACCTCCATCGTAAAAATTTCCCGAAATCACAGTGGTATGTGTAGAATAACACAAAATGTTAATAGGACCAAAAGAAGAATAAACATTAGGTTCCAAAGACCTTAAGGATTACATAAAGGGAAATAATCTAAAGCTTACCTTAACCATGGTGTAATATTATCATGATTATCTCCCCTCGACTACAAGGTGACCAGAGACCACTATTTATACACTGATGTGGCCACGTTTTCTTTTTCAGTGGCTAAATTTAATTAAGGTTATTGGCATCTGTTGTTTTTTCTTAACAGCACGTTAACTGCAGGCATCGTATGTGAGCGCTCATTACTGTGCTAGTAAGGTGTATCATGTTTTATTAAAACTACTCATGAATGTTCAGTTTTAAAGTTTCCTTGTACTCTTAATTCATTCTAGATCTAGATCTAGTTACAGCGTTACAACACCAATAGGTATGAAAAAACAAAATATTTTCCGGCTCTGGAGCAAATATCACACCAATGTCACAACACCAACTAGGAAATGATGCTAGTTTGAGATTACAAGCCACCGGTTACACCAGGGGTAGACAGACAGGGTAGGAGATTATACGAGTATAAACATTCTTCACACGAAATGTCTCCCTCATATTTCACAGGATGTGCATAACATGATTAATCTATTAACGCACTGACATTAGACTCTGCTGACATCTGACTTGGAGAGCAACTCTCCTATAACAACACCATACTGTGTCTGTGACTGATTCGGTATAATCTTAGACTAAATGCATCAGATATGTCTCTGTTATTGCCTACTAAGGAAGTGACACTCTGCCGTTCATCACACTGACAGAAAGTGATATTTTCACACTGGCGGTCTCTCATTTATATTAATCTGCTTGAGTAGGGGGAGGATTTTACAAGCCGCGCCAAAAGGATGCAAGAGTATGTCTCATTACCAGTGCGAGTAACCCTGAGGTTACACAGAGTGGAACATCTGGACGCATCAAAGATAACTTATTCTCAAAGAGACTATTATACTGAGGTATGGAAGTCACAGCTGGAGGTGTGAAGATGCCAATAGCACCTGGCATAAAAGTATGCATTTTTGTATAGACCCTATAAAATCAGAAAACTCGTCGTACGGGTTTAGAGGGGTTGGATTTGAATTTCAAAGGCTTAGATAGGTGCAAATACATTTGTGGACTCCGAATAGGGTAAGGTTATCCTGTTTACTGTATAAAAAGCCTAAAATATTAGGTTGCCTGATACACTGCCAAAGTTTCATAATCTAATTGGTTTAGGGACATTTTCTTTGGTCTAAAATGTGGAGGAAGAGCTAAACAACATGTGTGAAAGAATCTTGGCATAGGACCCCTGGATAAGTTAATGATAGATGTAAAACCTTATAGAGTCAACAGTGAAAAAAAACCATTGGCATCTTCATCCTAGGGTAAGTTTCATGGTGTGGCGTTGAAGTCATGCTGGTCACACAGGTCCCCCATCCATGGGAACATGCAGAGAAATCCTGTTCTTTTAGTCACAGTGTAACTGACCACTCCCCGTTCCACACTGATACTGAGGAACGCACTGGACATCGCATTCAGGGCCGGAGTAGTTAGAACGACTATCCACAAGCCAACTTAAACCCCCCACCAAACACACACTCAAATCCCCACACTCACTCTCTCTCTCTCTCTCACTCTCACTCTCTCTCTCTCTCTCTCTCTGTCTTTCTCCCCTCTCTCCCTCTCTCTCTTTCTCTCTCTCTCTCTGTCTCTCTCTCTTTCTCTGTCTCTTTCTCTCCCCTCTCCCTCTCTCTCTCTCTCTCTCTCACACACACACACACACACACACACGCACACGCACACGCACACACACTAATATCAATACTGCCCAAAGCAAGCACTGATCACTTTGAACTGACCCTTCATATCAGCTGATTGTCTTCCAATGAAGCAATCAGAAATATCACCACAGTGATTGATAAAAGTATAAGATTATGTTGTTTTTTTGGGTATCCGAGTACTGTATTTTAAATCACATGTGATACAGTATCGTGTGAATGGAGAAAATATAGTGTGTGCCGCTGTGTGTGTGCGTGTGTGTGTGTGTGTGTGTGTGTGTGTGTGTGTGTGTGTGTGTGTGTGTGTGTGTG
>JAWQUT010000052.1:338561-355028 GCA_033807755.1 Ellobium chinense | reverse complement strand
GGAGGGGGAGAAGAACCCGGACCATTTGTATTGAAATCTGGGGTTTTTCCCCTTCTAGGCTGTCCCTAAATTTCAATGGATTTTTCTTGTTTTAATTACCTGAAAGTAATGTGATGCACTGTTCACTGATAAAAAAAAACATTATGCATAGGTAATAATTATCCGTGCGCAGTTCTCTCACATGAGTTCAAGCGTTCCCCATACGGCTGTCGAGTCTAAACCCTGAATACCACAAACTCCGACTCGGCAGGATTTGAAAACACCCGATGTCCCCCACAAAAACCTTTCACTTAATTCAAAGTCCAATAATTTGACGAGTTAAAGAGAAACTGAAATGCAAATTTGTTTTGCAACGTTCATTGAGTCAGGAGTTATACGTCTGTCATTGGAGATGAAGAAAAAAATATGTTGAAAATAGTATGCCGACCCCAGTGTGTCAGACCGTTACAAGGCAGACTGTAATACATCTCTGTATTGAGATTTTCAGCCTTGTCATTAATATTGCATTTCGATAAAATTATTTTTAAAATTTGCAGCGTTAACAGACATTATCCATTTACTAAAGCGTGCCAATTTCAATTGCATAGAATCTGAATTATTGAAATTTGTTAACCTGAAATACAGTAGAGTCTTTTTCCTTTGGGGTGCGGATGGGGTGAGGGAGAGAGAAAAGATTAAGTTTTCTCGTGGGGAGGGGAGGGGCAACCTATCGGGATCCTAATCGCTGTATCATTGCTGTACGATAGTGTGAGTCAGTAGCCAGCCGGCTGTAATCGGGTGAAAAAAAAATTATCATTACTTTAGAAACAAATCGCAACAATCAAAGAGAGATTGCTACTAACTGATTTACAGATAAATGATGGAATGTTCACAAATGTAAGTACTACAGCACCTGTCCTACAGTCGCTGCCATATCACAAGGAACGGGAGGTGGTTGTCGTAGAGAGGTTTCATTCTGGCTCAGTGTGATTGAGAGAGAGAAGAACTTTTCGGTTGGAGGTCTTGGGTAGTGAGTCTTTCNGGAGGAGTAAGTTGGGGGCAGGGGGGATGAAGAGTGGTAACTGCAGAAGGATGGAGCACGCCAAAATCATATACAATCTTTTGATAACTTCTAGGAAGAGAGATAGTTGAAATGTATAGAGTCAGAGACAAGAGGAGGAGAGGAAATTAAAAACGATACAAATATATCTGTGACCACTCCAGGCCTGACAACAATGCCAGATAAACTTATGGCTATCATGTTATATCTCGCAGTCATCTCGCTCGCGACAACCCTTGTGAACCCCTCGCGATAGAAAGACAACGAGTATGAACAACAATACCACTGGGATAACCGTATTACCAACCTGGCCATTCTTCTTCCTGTTCTTCCTACCCTCTCACTAGACCCCCCCAACAACCTGTTCGGATTTCCATTATTTCTCATCCTCAAAACAGCACTACACAAGTCAGTATACAACACATAATGTAATCACACATCATTTTACAAATGAAATGTTAAGCAAAAGTCATTGGCAGTCGTCGCAGCGCAGCGCCTTTCAGTTCCAAAAGCCAGGTAGCTATTTTCAAAATGAGTGGAGTAAGGAATGAAAATAAAGTTGGTTTTGCAAAGACATTTCAGCGAAAACTGTCTGTCCTAAAAACCAAACTCAAAATGCATTCTGTCAAAACTGGATAGTCTCTAAATTGTGAGTAGCTGTATGAACTAACAAGACGTTCAACCACGCCTCTTTTACAGTCTTGACTTAAACTAGTACACAATAGACCGGCCGCCTCATTCGATGAACCCATTTGAACTCAACAGGGCAATCGACTTTACAAAGCATCAGCATGATACTGTCTTCGGGTCAACCAGCCCCGTTCATGAATGATGTGTGTTTATGTGTGTGTTGTCTGTTTGTTTGTTTGCTTGTTTTGTTTGTTCGTTTGTTTGTATTATGATCAGTGTTATTGTATATGTTAGAGTAGGACTACTGGCTGGTAGCCGGTTTCTTTTTGCCATTGTGTGTGTGTGTGTGTGTGTGTGTATGTGTGTGTGTGGTGTGTGGTGTGTATGTGTGTGTGTGTGTCTGTGTCTGTGTGTGTGTGTGTTTGTTTGTGTGTGTGTGTGTGTGTGTGTGTGTGTGTGTGTGTGGCGATGCCTAGATCAATGAAACATGCCGGAATTATAGACCACATCAGAATCTGTCTCTTTATGNGTGTGGGTGTGGGTATGTGTGTGGGTGTGTGTGTGTGTGTGTGTGAAGGGTTGAGTTCTGCGTGAAAGTGTGAGGCCTATAGTGTGGTGTAACATTTGATAACGTTCAAACATACTAAATGCATCTCATGATCAAAATAATGATCATCATCTCATTAGTGTGCGAACACGCAAATGGACATTCTCAAAATCTGTTTCTGTCTTTCAACATACAAATAACCGTAGAACTGGCTAACAGTGATGAACCTCATTACAATGTATACCTTACTACTAAGTATAAATGGCACATACACCGACCTATACATTAAACTTTAGCGAGGTTCTGGTAAACATGTGTTGAAAACCCAGAGAAAGGGTGCTCCAATTACCTCATTAAACCTCTGCTGTTTTTGGGAGGGTGGAGGGAGGAGGCAAAAATGTGATAACAACAGTAATAATTCTATACTATCACAGGACAACCACATTACATTCCTGTCTTCAAACTAAAAGAAGAACGTGTTAAGGGGACCATTCTCTGAAAGTAGCTGTGAGACACCACTGAACATCTTACCGACCGTCATGGATGAGGATGTTTTCGGCGGAACCATTAACAGACCTGAGGAGAGAGAGAGAAGACCTTTTTTCGTCTATTTCCTCACTTGCTTTGCCACCATTGGAGGTCTGCTCTTCGGCTACGATACAGGTAAGAAACGGAGTTTTTTTTTATAAGTGGAGGGATCAGTTGTGATGGCTGTGGAACACGGAATGAACTCTTTGATCTATTCAATTGTAAAATTTTCAGTCCTGAACCTGTACTCTTTGTAAGGTGGTCGATGTGATCACCTGTGATCACTGTGATCACGCTGAAGACCAAAGAGCGTTTATAAACTACATATATCTACAGCAAAATGACCTAACTTAGGTCCGCCCACAGCTGACAAAGCAGAGATCAGTGAGAGTTCTCTACGAAATATTTGACCTCTACTGGAGGTCCGAACTCAGTGAACTCTAACGGATACTAAATACGGCACTCATTAAAAAGACATTCCTTCCATCTAGTGCTTCCAGATTTTCATAGCCATGGGCAGTGGCTTTCTACTAAGGCATTTACACCACCTCTATTGTCTTTGTCTACCACTTTCAAAGCTGGTCCGGGTGAATTCTCACAATCACCTAGAATAGTCTTCCTTCAGTTAATTAAAGTATGAATCTAACAGCTGTATATCATACTGACTGTATCGTTCATCTCATCAATAATCAAGCGTTAAATTATTGCAACAATAAGCACATTCTTGGATTTGTATGTATCGCATGAAAGGCTGAGCCCCCCCATAGAAAAACAAAAAAAACAACATATACCTACAGCTTTTCGTGATAGTGCGTTTTCAACCAGCATTAATTCATAGTGTTTGTGAATAACATGTTCTTGGCCGACAATCTTCATTCTCAGTGCATGACCGAGATTGTATCTTTGCACTCCAAGTAACTCACAGCTAAAATCTCAGTCTCTGAATTTACTGGCTACCGACTGTAGAGGTGAAACAGATCATCTTCTCTCAGACCAACTATCATGAACTCTACAGCTCCTTTAGATCTAATAATTAATACAGCACACACACAAAGAGAAAAAAATATATGATAATACGGCATTTTTAGTTCATCTCAAACTTGGAGACCTAAATAGGACTCTGGCAACGCGCAACATCCAACGATATAAAGAGAAACAGTTTTGTAATCTATGAAGCCACACCATGAATCACTAAACTGAAGTGCGCATGTGCTTTTTACCATTTACGAGCACAGAGAGTCTAGTATTTTAGATGAGGGCATAGTATTGCTTCAGGAAAATTTTGTCTTGGATACAATTGTATATTTTGTTCTTCCTCTATCTGAATACAGGAATCGTGTCAGGATCGATGCTGCTGATTGAGAACTACTTTGATTTGACCACGTTTTGGAAGGAGTTCATCGTTAGTGGGACAGTCGGGGCGGCGGCCATCTTTTCACTGATTGCTGGTTTCACGTGTGATTACTTTGGCCGCAAGGTGAGACCAAGATGGCGCCCAGTGTCAGCAGGGAGATTAATTAAGAAGCAATGCCGTTTTCATAACTGAGAAATTTGCAGTACTTTGTAATCACCTTTGTGAGTTGACGTACATTATCATTTAGAAGCTCAGATACTTTAAAAAGTATATTTCCCAAGTAGACTTTTTCATCACATTCAAATACTGGAGCTGTTTCATTGCAGTTTGTGGCGTTCTCTCAGCGCCCTCATGCCCCAATATTCTTAGATTAGATACAGAAGTTACAGGCTCAGTGTTGCGCCGACGATTCCAATAGTATCAGGCAGGTGGCTGTGTCACAGGGTGCATGGCGATACGGTTCAAAGGAAAGTCTGACTTTTGTTTTCTTACAAGTCTTTCTTTTGAACGAGAGCGCTCCCACACAATCTGATTCGAACATACTCAACTCCCGATTAAAATAAGCATGTCAAAAATGCAGGAGTCATCAATATTCATTTAAATTTAAGCTATATACAAAGAGCTATGTCATAAGATGTATCATCTTTTTTTCGGCTTGAATCTAGGTGACCATCATGATGGCCTCTGTGGTATTTGCTTGCGGTGCTGGCATCATGGGAGCAGCTGTCTCCAAGGAGATGCTCTTGGCTGGGAGGATTGTTGTTGGTATTGGTATAGGTGGGTAAACTCTCTCATAAAGTATAGTCTGAGGCGATTGAGTGAGGCATCAGGACCACAGGAGGCCTCCCGGGGGGGGAGGGGGGGATCGGCGGGAAAGTGATAGATGTGGCTTATATACAGCGCAACGAGGTTATGAAAATGTATGTGTTTGCATCCAAGAACAGCACAAGAGTGTCCCATAACTTGAAATCGCGATATCCTCATGGGCTTACACTGGCGCCATAAGCACGATTTCCGGCCCTTGAGTTCAGTGGAATCCCGCAGTGAATTGCCCAGGCAGTCCATAACAATCTGTGCAGATACGTAGACGCCCTGAGATAAGTTTCAGTAGAGATGTAGACTACATGTCCATTACTTATAACTTCTGTCACCCATCTGGCACAGAGTGTCGGCCATTTTGAATCCATCCCAAACGATAGCGATATCAAAAACAGATTATTTTAAATCGTATGATCACGGAAGTGTATCACCACTGATTTATAAGGTGTATTTTTTTTTATGAAATTTGAATTTTGTTTAATGAATTTCGCCACAAGGGTAGATGTACATCTATGCCATGTTTAAACGCGACTCTTTCTCAGGGTTTGCCTCCATGGTGGTTCCTGTGTATGTGGCCGAGGCGTCTCCGAGGTCGATCCGCGGTTTGCTGGTAACACTGAATCAGCTGTTTATCACCATCGGTATCCTCATTTCCAGTATCATTGCTGGCGGCTTCAGCAGTATGAAGGAGACTGGATGGAGGTAGGATGGAGCGCTTTCTTTTTAGCTGCTTTTTATTTCTTTTTTTCTCCTTAGTCGTGCTTTACCTCATCTCCCCCTTTCTCTATTATTTAACTTCTTCATTTTTCAGAGCCTCGTTATTTAGACTAGATTGTAAAGGAAAGCCCAGGCCACACCCTTTGTTTACAACAAGAGTGATATTTCCCAACATTTCCCCATGCACTATATCGAAACATTTTAGTTTTTAAAAAAAACCCACAATTATTCAACTATTAAAAAGAACAAAAATGCAGGCATTACCGACTTTGCTCTATATTTCACGATTTATTTTCTTACAGCTTACGAAACACAATTTTTCTGCTTGTAGGGGAAAGCGCACAGGAAACAAACTTTCTCAGCATTGTCAGAGGCTGCGCTAAAACTTTTTATTCTTATCGAATTACAGAAAAGGTTGCCTTCCCACGATTTTGCGTCTGGGAAGGAAGGGGGTGGCTGTCTGGACTTCGATCAAGTACGCATGCTATGTTTGGACAAATGACAGCATATCGTTTCCCGGTGATGATATTAATATTGCCCATAGTACTTCGTGCTTTAAAAAAGGATTCGGGGAATAGGGTGGTGGATGATTGCAATAATAATTTCACGTTTAACGAAGTATTAACATAATATGTGCTGTCAGGTACATGCTGGGCCTTGCAGCAGTCCCTGGCGTGATCCAGTTCATTGGCTTCATCTACCTGCCCGAATCACCTCGCTGGTATGTCTCCAAGGGCAAACATGACAAAGCCAGAGAAGTTCTGCGGCGGATCAGAGGGACTGACGACGTAGATGAAGAGATGTCAGAAATTCAAGAAACACTTGCGCAGGAAAGGGCCAGGGCTGCTGAGTCAGGTACAACTTGAATGATGGGCCTGCATTGCTGCAAAATTTTGTTTGTTTTTTTTACCTGCTTACGCCATTTCTGACCTCAGAATCCTATCCTCAGACATCACAATATTGGTATTAGATTCTCCAAAGGACTGCAAGCTAAGAATTTGAGCTGTCATGAACCTCATTACATCATGGAACAGAAATATTTTGCCTGTTGATGTCTCAGTTACATACATCAAAGCCAGTCTAGTGACATTCGGCACAAAATCTTTGGAGAGCACTAGACATTTCTCGCCCATAGTCATGACCAACAATAGCTGACATGTTTATATTGATACACACACATACACTTATGGTAGTGTTGTTCTGTTTGACTGGAGCAATATGGAATTTTTTTCTGCAGCTGGGCGGAATCCACATTCCATATCAACCTTCTTATTACAGGAGAACAATGAAGAAATTCTCATTTAGCGCTAACTGGACAATGCACTTAGATCTAGTGTTGTTTTTAGGATCTTCAGTAAAATCTCCATACAATGCAGACAGTTTGCTTCCAATGTTTAGATTTCTCTTACCTAAGGCCAAATTTGTACAATTTTATTGCCTCTCGCCTTGTTGAGATGTCTTATCAATTCCGGTTTAACGATTCGTAATACTCCCATAATAGCTACAGTGCGACTTAATAAGTTCAAACTAAATCTTCTAGAGCCGCGTGGCCATGTGGATTGTGAGTCATACTCATAATCTGAAAACTCAGCTCTGATTGTTGTAGGTTCGGCTTTGACTCCAGCTCTGAGTTTACACTGATGTGTCTTTGGGGAAGACACTTCGCTCCATGTCATCGTTTCACCCAAGTGAAAATGAATATCTGGCTTTAGAGCTAAGGTAACTGGAACGCTGCACCGCGGTGACTAGCTACAACATTGTTATGTATTTCATTCGTAATATTGGCTATTTTATTTATAAATATGATGTGTTCTATATCTTTGTTTTATGAATGAGATGTATAGCTTTGTATAATGTTGTAAAACGGTTTCCCTGTGGCGTAACATTCATTCATTCATTCATTCATCCATTCATTCATGTATTCATTCATTCATTCATTCACTCACTCATTCATCCATTCACTCATTGACCTTAACACACGGCAGGTTCTTGTGGTGTGTTGCTCCGCGTCCTGAAAACTCCCAGCGTGAGGAGAGCCCTGTTCGTGGGATGTGGACTTCAAGTGTTCCAACAGCTGTGTGGCATCAACACCGTCATGTAGGTTCATTACTGTAGGCCTAGTCAATGGACATAGTGCAGGAGGGAGGAGGCAGGTCTCATCGGTGACTGTCATATCAATGATATGGGGGAAATCATTAGTGGAACAGAAGTAGAGGAACTGAGACGGTTAATAAAGAATGTATCAATAAATGAACCCTAGTTCTCGGAAAATAAGATGACAACTTTGTCTCATGATATCTCTATTAGATTCCCTGATTAAAGTATAATGGTTTGAAAATCTCAGATCCTAGAGGCATTCACCTCAGTCTGAAAGAGCTACTCTACGGATCAGGAAATGGTTAGTGAACAGCCAATGAACGATAAGCTGTTGCTAATAAATACGTAAATCTACAAACCTCGATAACATCATGGTATTCCCCAATCCTCGGTACTCGTTCGTCCTTCCTACATTGTTCAAGATTTGGATAATCTACATGTAGATCTATGTAAGATTGTGCTCCGGCGTTGCGGGGAATTCTGTGTATTGATCCAAAGCACAGCACGGACACCAATGACCACATGGCAATATCTCGAGACTCTTCTACCTAGAACTTTGTTTAGTGTTAGGGCAGGATAAGAAAATCGAAAGCTCGCAGGACAGTTTCTAGACTATGATAATGTCCAAAGACTGTTTTTCCTTCCTTAACCCTTCTCATAATCTTACAGTAACCCTGAACCAAGAACCAGATGGGAAAGCCCCGCGATATTACCGTTTCTCTAACATCTGTCTTTGAATGTTACTATATCTCATCAACAGCTACTACAGCGCCTCAATCCTCAAGATGGCTGGCTTTCCCCCTCATGCTGCCATTTGGCTTGTTATGGTTCCCAACTCGGTCAACTTCCTGGCAACATTTATAGGGATTGCCTTGGTGGAGAGGCTAGGCAGGAGGAAACTCTTGATTGGCAGTTTCTTAGGTGAAGCCTCTTTATTTTAGTGTTTAATGCCATCTTTAATGTTGTCACCATAATCATTATCTTCACTATCACATAAGATAGAAAGAGGGTACAGACTATGCACTTAAAGACATTAAAGTGAAATCTAAATTTCAGGATATATCACATAAAATCAAAGAAAAAAATCTGGAGAAATTTTAATAAACCTGATCAGAGTCTTTCAGCTTCTACGGAATGCCCGTGGAAAAAAAATCTCAAAGGTTAGACCTGGGCACGCTTTAAGTAAGAATAACTGTGCCGATACTATTTCACAGGTGTCATCTCTGCCCAGGTTGTGTTGGCTGTTGGATTCCAGTTGGCAGCCAACTTCTCTCCATCCTTGGGACATAATATTACAGAGACCTATGGCAACGGAAGTGACGTCATTGATGGATGTTTTAACAGACATTATTCGTATGTTGACAGCACTCAAAATTTGTATGTTTATAGCACTCAAAATTCGTATGTTTATAGCACTCAAAATTCGTATGTTTACAGCACTCAAAATTCGTATGTTTACAGCTCTCAAAAATCTCAGGCTTTTCATGATAAATATTATGAATGTAATCAGGCCTAGCATTGAATTACGAGTATGGACAGTACTTAGTTATTCTGGGCAAAGTTTCAATTTCACTCGATGTGCGCCCTCCCCTCCCCTCACGCCCCCAGTCTTTTTTCTTCTTCAGGCTAATATTATTTAAAGCTAACGTTTATATCTATTGTGAATTGTGTGTAGGATTTTCATTTTGTCACAACTGCTTGTAAAAAAAAAACAAAGGCGTCTTCGAGTCATATGTGAGGTGAATGCGATATTTCAGGGCAATCTGGGCACAGATAGTAAAAATGTGGTGATAGCCACAAGTTTCATCGGGGTTTTTTAATGTATTGTAAAATATGTGGCCACTAGAAAGTATCAGAATTTGTGGGCCAAACGTATGGGTCATACAGTACATGTCTTACAGTACAGGAGGATGATCATCTGAAATTTCTGTTTGTCTCAAGAGGGGATTAGGACTAAATTATTTTAAATCAGATGTCGGATTCCATATGAAGATAGGAAATAACTTGAAGAGTTTGTAAAATGTATTCATTAACACAGGAATTGTGAAAAGTGTATCGAGAACACCAACTGTGGATTTTGCTACATGGATGATGGTCAGAACGGCACTTGTCTGAAGGTGGACTCAGATAACGAGGACACTCTCTCCCTCTTTGGTCGGTGTAACAAGACCATGAAAGAAGATCTGCATACCGAGTGGTCCTATGGGTACTGTCCCACAAACTTCAACTGGATGATCGTATTGGGTCTTGCTATGTTTGTGATGGCGTTTGCTCCAGGTAACTAATAAATGTATTGAAATACCAAGTCCCACAAAACAAGGTCTATGAGCAGCGCGGGGTTTAGACTTGATGGGGTACTAAACTTGACAAAGTTTGGGAGATACCCTGATAAAAAGTTGCAGCAGAAGGTCTCACAAAGATGGTATCGATACCGGATTTTATTTTCTGATATCTGCTCTCAGATGTTCTCTCTACTGTAAACCTGTCCCGAAAATGTAGGATAGTTGGTTGACTAGTTATTTGGCGATAGTTTTGGTGTCTTAGAGCTGTCTTTCCAATTTGAAGGCCTCAAGACAATCCAAACACGGAGTTTCCTAAATGAAAGAGACCAGGGAATGGAGATTTTCCTTGTTTCTAAGACTGAGAAAACAGAATACAAGAGTGAGACATATACATATACAATGCATGTTTTACGTGCTCAAAATAATACTTGAATTAATTACTGTACATTCGAAAATTAATAAAACTTGTAAGACCAAAAGAAGAAAAAACTCAAGCTGTAGCTTGTTTACCTTATGCCTAAACCCTGCACTGTATTTTCAGTATGAGTAAAAGACCAGGGAGTGGGTACGTCCTATGTTTTCAAAATTCAAACAGAAAAACTCCACAGATTTATCAGAGTTGTATATAACATATGTAACAGTGAGATAAATATGCAAAGCTTGAACATACAAACGAAACCTAAACATTTCAAATCGCCGCAACCTATGTTTTCCAACTTGACCCAGGGTCTATCAATTTCTTTTTTTTTTTTGCTTGAAAAGTGTACTGTTGAATCATTTCAGGACTTGGACCAATGCCATGGACAATGAATTCTGAGATCTACCCAATGTGGGCCCGAAGTTCCTGCAACGCCTTAGCTACTGGCTGTAACTGGACATTTAACCTACTCGTGTCTCTTTTCTTCCTTACATTGACGGAGACCATTACCAAATATGGTGAGTGTAATGAAGGGGACATCACTCCATTCTGGATAATCCATCACTCGATCCATATTGAAGGGATCTTATCCGTAAGGCGTGCAGACATAGCCTTTCACTGAAACTGAAAGTGATGTGTTTAAGAATTAAACATTTCGCAAAGAATGGGTTTAATTTGTCGATAATTTTGCTGTTGCTCTCTTAAAACTGGTATAGTCTACTCACAAAATAGTAGTGGCTTGTAATTAAAGACTAAACTCCTATCTGTATAAAAGTGTAGCTGGTGTAAAACCTAGTCTAGAATGAAAGTACTCTCTCAGGTTTATAATTATCATATCTTTGTTTTGATATGTATTACGATTTTGTGAACTAGATTGTTTTACTTTCATTAACCCCCTCCAAATAGACTGTGTCTGATGTGTTAAGTTATTCCATAGACTCCTGTACCATGTAGCTCGCATACATTTCCAGAGTAGTGATCAGTTTGGCAAATGACATGCAACGCTACTCGTCTACGTACGTAGCTTTCAGTGTGATGATTATCTTCTGCCTTCCTTTGCTTTCACTCCCAGGTGCTTTTTGGCTGTTTGGTGGCATCTGTGTTGTGGGTTTCCTCTTCACTGTCGCCTTTGTACCAGAGACCAGAAACAGAAGTCTGGAAGAAATGGAAATATTGTTCGGGGTAGATAACCCCACTTACGAGCATGAAGCTCCAGCGCCAGGGGCATCTGCATCACCCCACTAGCGAGTAAGAACGAGATCAGACTGCAGGACCAATCTGAACATGACCTCTGCCTAATATTAGGCTTGACATTTCTGAATAGAAGTGTAGGTCTACAGCCTTACCTTGTGATTTTTAAATATTGGACAGAGCCATTCAGGGCATGATTTGTACAGTTTTAATTTGAGATTTCCAAACATTATAGATGGTCATTTTGAAAATGACTTATGTGCAGCATTAATTTGTGATTGCTATTTTTGACGTGAGCATTCTGAACATGCCGTGTGTGGTCTTAACTTGTGATTTCATACTAGATTTTGCCATTTTGAACATAATTTGCACTGTCCTAACTAGCGATTTCTAACTAGACATAGCTATTCCAAACCTATTAGTACAGTGTTAACTTCTAGACAATACACCACCTGACCGTTTGATCATTTTGAACATGACTTGTACAGTCTTATGCAGGGTTGTTAAAAGTTACTTTTAAAAATAACTGTTACAATTACTTTACCTTTCTGAAAAATGAGTAATTGTTACAATTACTTTACTTTTTTAAAAGCAAAGTAACTGTTATAATTACTTTACTTTGAAAAATAACTAGTTACTTTTCAGTTACTTTCAGGTCTCAGGTTTTTGGTTATCCAAGAAACCAAACAAGCGTGCAAAAAGTCAAATGGCATTTTTCACACAAGTTATCACGGTTGTCTTTCGACCATAAAGTCATTGAATTAATATCTACTTTATTTGTGTTGAAGTCTCAAAACAGCAGCCTTTGTTAATACCTTTTTTTTTCTAAATCTGCTTCTTCACAAGGAAATTAACAATTTTCTGAAGTGCACAGCCTGTTTTAGAAAGGAATCTTCAAAATACAATCCACTGTGTGTTAGTACAGTGACTTTCAGTCACACAGATTGTATTTTATTATTATTCCAGTATCAGTTTTAAGATCCTTCAGTCGCGTGTGTCGTTAATTCGACCCCAGGAACCGTGTCTCTCGCTTTACCAAGCGCATTGTATTGAAAGCTTTTCCCCCTGTATATATTAATGTGTGTGTGTGTGTGTGTGTGTGTGTTTTCAGTGAAATTGTAAATCTATGAGATTTTAGGTTTGTGATTAGAGAATCAGAAAGGGTAATCAATTGGTCATTTTGTAACTTTGATCTTCTGTTGCTTGAAATGTTAGGTTTAATTGTCCCTTCCCTCTTTTAGTTCAATGTCATATTGTCTTCTATATACCTGCCTTCCTTTCTTCCCTGCCTTCCACCTTCTTTCCTTCTTTTGTTCAGTCATTCATTCATCTCCAATTAGATAAACTACAGCATCCAAGAACGGTTTTGTCCAAAAACAATGACCTCATTATCAACTACCGGTATGTTACGCGTTCCTCTTTACTAAGTATACACTCCTAATGCATCGAATTTTCCCTTCTTTACCTTTTAGAATAAACCTTGATCCCATTTTACAAAGTATATTTATAAAGTATAACCTCACTATGAACTATAAACTTGAATGGTCCCACTGCAACCGGCCGACTGTATCCTCTTAATAAGTAAGTTGTATTTGTAAAACGAAGAGATAAAGCCTAACACCGGCGTCTTCTGGCTTGCACGTGACAGTTACATTAACGTTCTTCAATCCTTACATATGATTGATTAAAAACTTAAAACATTTTGCGGTCTGGTGCTTGTGTTCAGATTCCACAGCCATCCTACTGGGCCCTGTGCCACCTCCTCCCGACTAAACGCAGATAAGGTCGCCCCTCTTATCCCCCTCCCTTAAGTCGCGGGCGGCCCGACACGACACAACCTGTCCCCCCTTCATCCCACCTGCCTGCGACTGGGTGGCGCGAAAGTGAGGCCTGATCCTAGTATCCTGTCCACTTCACCCCTTCCCCCACCAACTTCCTCCTTACGGGTCGGCGCCAGATTATTATTGCTGTTGTAACGGTGGTGATATACTCTTAAAGAAATAGCAACAACGAAGCACCCATATTGGAAATGGAAAAATCGAAATAAAAAAAAAAAACTTCCAAGCAAGACAGGATCAGCTAACGATCGAGGGGAAACAACTAATGAAATGACAATCGTGACCTAGTGCATTCATGACTTCTCTCCCATATATCACGACCTTACTTTTTCACGATTATGTCCCTTCCACCGTAAATTTTTCACCAAATCATCTCTCTCTCTCTCTCTCTCTCTCTCTCTCTCTCTCTCTCTCTCTCTCTTTTATTCTCTGTATGTAGGATGGTGTATATAAAGGTAAGGAAGGTGAAATATTGGTCGTCGATTTTGGGTTAACACAATTATAGTGGTGATCGTTGTAGGGATGAATGTAGTGGCGGTAGTGGTCGGGTTGGTGGTGGTGCAGTGGTGGTGAAGGTGTTGCTGCTGATAACTGACAGTCAACAGAAGCAATACAATAAGTTAAAAAAAAAAAACCTTTAAGCAAAACAGGAACAGCTAAGGTCAAAGGGAAGCAATCAATCAAATAACAACCAAAGCTACTGCATCCATGATTTGTCTCCCATTTATTACGACCGTCATTTTTAACGATTATGTTCCTTTGACCACACATTTTACACCAATTCATCCTCCCTCTCTTTTTGTCTGTCTGTCTGTCTGTCTGTCTGTCTGTCTGTCTGTCTCTCTCTCTCTCTCTCTTTTTGTGTCTTTCACTCACCTTCTCGTTCTCTTGATTGTGTTCCTACGATCACACGGAATTTCGTTTCATCCAAGTCATGGGTAATGGGTTAGACCTTAACCACTAATACTGTGTGTGTCTGCGCGCAAGCGAGTGCGTGCGAGCTTACATGTGCATGTGTGGGCGTCTACACGTATGTGCGTGTGCACACAATTGAGTATTTTACATGTGATCGCGCGAATGTGTCTTAGTTTGCGTACGTGCATGCGTGTCTATGTGTGAGTGCGTATGCTCTTGCGTGCGCTTTCGTTTTCTGTATTAAGGATGGTGTTAATGATAAAGGTTATGATGATGATGATGTGCTGGCTGACGTAATAATAGGTGTTATGAAGGTAGTGGTGGTGATGGTAGTGGTGGTCATGGTAGTAATGATCGTGGGTGGTGATGGTGGTTGTGGTGGTGGTTATAGTGTTGCTGGTGCTGTCTCTGCTGCTGTTGCTATTGCTGATGTAGTGGTGGTGATACTCTTAGAGGGAACCAGTAACGACGATACATTGGTGGTGTCAGTGGAACAATACAACCCGAAAAATTCCACACAAGCTAGGCTAGGTGCAGCAAACAGTCGAAGGGAAACAACCAGTGAAATGACAATCGTGAATTAGTGCACTTGTGATTTGTCTCCCATTTATTACCACCTTCATTTTTTACGACGTTTTTTTGACACCAATCTAGCAACACTTTATTCCTATTTTTCCTCTCTCTCTTTCTCTCATTCTTTTTCTCAGTCTCTTTTTCTATCGCTAGGAACGACCAACACATCACCATCATAACCGTTATCATTAATATTATCATAAATACAGAAAACGGACGAGCACGTGAACACACTCCACAGACTTAGACACAGACCCACAGACGTACTAACCCACAGAACCACAGACAGACAGACAGACACACACACACACACACACACACACACACACACACACACACATATATACACATACACACATACAGAGGCTCACATACACACAAACACACACACAGAATTGGTGGTTGAGACACCGTCGTCGAGCTAAGGCACAACCACCACCACTATTACCTAAATGCTGTACCATAATTATCACTCCCTTGGTCAGTACATCAGCAGCAACAAGGCTAGCGACAGTATCACCTTTGCATCCTTTAACAACCTCACTGCTTACCTCGCGGATACACATAAGGTAATAAACAAGAGAAATGAAAAAAAAAATTGAAAGAAAAAGTGCACACATAAGCGAGCACATTTGCAGGCATGCTTGCGCAGACGCACACGCTCGCACATATCTACACGCGCGCACACGCACACACGCGCTCATGCGCACACCCATGCATACGTACACAGACACACACAAACGGACACGGGCACACACGCCCATACACATGCATGCAGACACACGCAGACACAAGCACAAAAGAGGGTTGAGAAGTCTGTCATATTACCTATAATTTGACAACAACGAAATTCCGTATCATCATAAGGACATAATCTTAAAAATCGGGGAGAGAGAGAGACAGAGACAGACAGACAGACAGACAGACAGACAGAGAGACAGAGAGAAAGAGAGAGAAAGAGAAAGAGGGGAGGGGGAATGAATTAGTGCAAAATTTATGGTCGAAGGGACATAGTCACGAAAATTAAACGTCATATTAAATAGGAGACAAATCATGGAAGCACTAGCTTACAATCATCATTTTACTGGTTCCCTTCCACCATCGTCTGCTCCTGTCTTGTTTGGATTTTTGGGTTTTTTTATTATTTTTGTGTGTTCAATGTTGCTGTTTTTCTTTGAGAATATCATTACTTTTAGATTATCATCATCATCAGCAACAGCAGCATTACCACCACCACTACCACCACCGCTACTATGACCAGAGAAAGAAGATTAGAGAAACAGTAAGTGTGTGCAGGTGTGTGTGCGTGAGAGAGAGAGAGAGAGAGAGAGAACAAAAACGAGAGGGAGGAAGAAGGAGCGAACGAGGGAGAGAGGGAAGGGAGAGAGAAAGAAAGAGACGAACATAGAGAAAGAGAGAGAGACAGTCACAGAAATTGAGAGAGAGAGAAAGAGTGATTTAGTGTGTGTGTGTGTGTGTGTGTGTGTGTGTGTGTGTGTGCGTGTGTGTGTGTGTGTGT
>JAWQUT010000052.1:311757-329131 GCA_033807755.1 Ellobium chinense | reverse complement strand
CTTTTCATGGTTTATAGGTATTGTACTGCAGTGCTTTGCTGTTCGCGCTCGCCTGTAGTCTACTCTCTCTCTCTCTCTCTCTCTCTCTCTCTCTCTCTCTCTCTCTGTGAATCTCTTTCCTAGAGAGTGAAGTGGTATATCGATGCCACAATGCCATTTTTACAGCAACGCCACTGATCTCAGATGTTCAAACTATGAAACTAAAAGCGCAAAGTCTAAACAAAAACAACAAAAAAAATTGTGAACACACATTTGTCTCTAATGTTTCAAACTATAAGCATCTGTGTATAAAAAGCAAAACACAAAACAATAAAAGTATTTGTCTGCTAGACAAATTTAATTTGTAGTTTGTTATCTAAACATTCAAAATAATTCATTATTTTTATAATAGTTCACGTTTGTAATAAATATATAATGTAAAGAATATTTGTTTATATTATACGTTGAACTATAATTCACGTTTGTAATAAATATATAATGTAAAGAATATTTGTTTATATTATACGTTGAACTATAATTATACATAGTGTAATAAAATATAAGACATAATATAGTTATTTACTTTATACAAATCTTTTACAAATTATTACACGATTTGTAACTCAAGATGAAAATCTGCTCAGCCAGCTGGTGTGAACAATCTGTTTCGTGAACGAATCTGGTCTTTCAAGAACATTGGAGCAGCAGAAACCGCTTGGGGGACCTGACCGGCCACAACCGAGCGTGCGATGTTACTGAAAAATAATTGGAAGATAAATGTAAGTATGAACGGTGGAGTATAAACGAACAAATGAAATTGACACTTCATTAGTAAATCCATGTCCTTTGCAGATATAACACCCTCTCCTCGGTGCAGTGCTGTGACATGTCTTGAGGATGAAGTGATATTACGCATTAGTGAGTTTTATTATGTAACTGAGATGTGCCACACTGATGTTGTAGAATGGACACCAGATCTCTTCACTGGCTCCTTTGTTGGGAGACTGGGCATGTATGTATTTGCCCTGAATGCAATAGGGTCAAATCGCTACCTAGGTGTAAAGTTTAGCGTTAACTCATTCTTACCTCTAGCTCTGGCAAATTTCTATTCCTATATATTTTCATATAGAACCACATTCACAATGCCCCATAAACTGACCCCCACCCCCCTAAACCTCCTCCTTCTCTTCGATAACTACGGAACACATCATTGATGTTTTTAATGTTTATAAGTTTTCCGTAGGTATCGCCGACGCCCAAAGTTACTAGACAAAAAGAGATAACTCTAATTCGCTAGCTACATACAGTCCAAATATATTGTTTGTGCGTTCACGAATAAATGAACAAGGTTTTTCTTCAATATCTTTTCTCTTAATGAACGGTTTGTTTCAATATTGTCATGGGCTACTAAACCAATTTGTATTAACAGGAAATATTTTTACCACAGACATAAAGATGATGTGAACAAAAAAATATTTTCTTTTAAGACAAATTGGTTCATAAGCCTATGCAAAATTTGGAAACAATCCATTCAGTAGAAACAAAGATATTTTTTTAAAAACCTCTTGTTTATCTTTTTGTGAACGTACTATAGTAATCATTCTTATGTTTTTTCAGACTGAAATACAGTAATTACAGGTCTGCTACATTTATGCTTTCAGTAATGATACAAAAATTTTGTTGTGGTGATTTGGAAGGGGGTGGTGGGGGAGAATACGTTTTTCAGGGGTTTTCCTTTTTTCTGCATCTTCCTCATTTTCACTAAAACCTGTCAGAATTCTTTCAATGCCTGCTCCTTTTATCGTTTCAATCATCAGTTTGATTAGTATTTGCAAAAGACAGCTCCAGTATTCAAGATCAGCTGAATATGACTTCATTGCCTGAGAGCTCAGTCTGAAGTTCGAGAAATGCCAAGTAAGCAAAGGAAGAAAGAAATAAAATCAACAGCTGAGGAGAGGAGAGCTCTGTTAGCTGCAGAAAATAGCGAATAATCCGCAAAGAAGCGGGCCATTACGATACTCCTCTGTCCTCTGTCCGGAACTACCGGTCGCCAGGAATAAGAAACCAGCGGCCAAAAGAGATGGCGGGTTTGGATGCATTAGGCAGAGCTGGGGTATATCACAGTGAGAGGCGTTAGTACGAAATGAATTAAACTTTTTGACTGAATCTGTTCAGCGTCATGCTGAAGATGTCCTGAACATATCAACTTCTAAATGATCTCAAAAGCGTACTCCGTAATAATTATTAGAGCCAGTTCAATCTCACAGTCTGGAGAGTCGAATCTGTAGTCGACGAGAAGACATGTTTGATAATTCCCTATATTGCTTAATAGTCCACCGTGTCGCTAATTCATTAGAAGTAAAAATCTGTCCTTCGCAGATAAAGAGTCAGGGCCGGTCATTGAGGCACGGCTCTGTTTGAGCTAGGGGTCATTCATTTGGCTTTCATGTAGTCTGATGCTGATGTTGGTGAAGGAAGACAAAGCAACAATTTTCAACTTCTTCATGCACATTCAAGATCGGCATCATCTAACGAAAAACGAAATGAGTGAACCCTAGTGCAAGCTGAGCCCTGTCCCAACCACCTAATTTTATTCTAATAATAGTTCGCCACATTGCTACTTCAAATCCCGATTCACAATTAACGAAACTGTGACTCAGTAAGTTTGATGTCACAAATACATGTGGCCCGAATCAGATTTGCGAGGTCATGGTTTTCAAGTGCTGATTGCATCACAGTACCACGCGCACACATAAGTTTGAATTCATATTTTATAACACATGGACACAATCACGCTAGCTTGCGCCCCTGAACGTAGGAGTAATTCCACATGTAGTCAATGAGATATAGAAGTACGTTGGATACTACACGGGACCTCTACTTCCGGGAAGTATATGTACGTTCAAACGCTGTGTGGAAAAAGGATTAAGACTTGCCTGCACGCCATACATAGCGAAGGCCATCATGCTCATGGATAGCTGGAAAAAGATCTTCTTCTGGCACTTACCGTTCCCATCACTGATTCCCTGGTCTCTTTCTTCTCCTCCTCCTCCTCCTTCTCCTCCTCCTGACTGGCTCTCCTTTGTAAGACTTCCTGTCGCGCAGCTTTGGACATGAAGAGCAACTCGATATCTTCCAAGGACTTGTCCTTGGTTTCGGGGACCATTATTAGGACGAAAATGGCACCCAGAACGGAGAACACGCAGAAAATGAGGAACGCTCCTGTGGAGATGGAATCTGAAGTTAATCGTTTGAAAGAGAGAAGGAGCATGGAGAATACCACTCAGAAAGGAGATGATGCAGAAAACATCCCTGTGGAGATGGAGTTTGAAGCTAGGAATTTGACAGAGGAAACATAGACTAGAAAAGGTCTGAATGTGTGGGATTGTTTAAATTCTAGAGTAGGTGGAGGGGCTGAGATGATAATATGCGAGAAAAAAACTAAATCAATGACCAAAAGATGCACTCATTCTAAGCTTTAAGTTTGGTTTCGGTTTCCTTAAGAGAGTTTTATTACCCCTCTGTATAGACTGTAGTGCATAACTGCCCATTTCTAATTCAGCACATTTTGTATGCAGAATTGCGTGCCGTAATGCAATATAGTACAAGTTTTGCTATTGTGGGTGATGATGTTAGAAATCTGAAAATACAGTGATTCCTTCACCATTTTATTTCATACATACTTCTAAGACATAATACTTACAGAGACCATTTTTTTCTTATTACCTGTCTTTGAGAAACGTCCTTTTCGTTTGATCCATTTAACTTATTTTTGAGGCACAAATATTGAAAACCCCTCTGTAGGCATACAGTATACATTCATGTGTATTAGACTAGACTTGTGAAACTGATAGTGACATAACATCTTCACTGTATTTTGAAATAAATCTTTCTTTAGATTAACATCCACAACAGAACAACAGAACAACAGAAGTCTGCAGCAGAAAAATACTCTACCCACATAAGAAACTGCTGAGAGAGGATTGAAATGAGCATGATCTATGCTGGACGGATGGTGGAATGGTACCCGGTAGGTAAACATGTATATTATAGATCTATGTTACAATATTTACGGCAGCGATATTATTATTGAACGGTGTGGCAAGGCTGTGGAATAGAACGGTAAAGGATGTGAGTTCAAATCCTTCCAATTACCTCCCAGATTAAAGCAACAAACGCACATCCGAGCTCATGGCCTTCCGCATGTCGAACGGCTTCTTGCAGGCTGCACAAAAATAATTGAGAACACTTTCTAATGGTATGTGTTTCGTTTTCAATTTGATATTTACTTTGAGAGAAATATTAGCTTACCCCACTGCGTGGCCTTCTGGGATATAGTTAATATTAGCTTACCCCACTGTGTGGCCTTCTGGGATATAGTTAAAAAGGTGGCGGACACAATGGAATTGCTCGCCCAGTTTGTGGTCGTTGCAATCGAATTGGCCACGCTCCTGCTCCAGAGTGGGTAGATCTCCGCATTGATGGTCCATGGCATAGGACCGGCACCTGGAAGGGAAGAGATGGGGAGAATTAACACAATATAGTCTCACCACCAGCTTTGCTGTCTAGCTTGAGTCCTTTAAACGTTTGACAACTGTTAACAATCTAAGGCCAGTAAACTCCTATGAATGAACTTGGTAGTTTATGTAGATGCACAGGTGAAGAACGCGTTAGGTTTATTCTTTATTCACAAGGTGTTCGAATGTGAATGACAGTTTGCACAATTCCTCGTTCACCTGTTATCTAAACATAACAACAATGTTGTATATGCTAAACATAATTGAAAATTAAGAGGGTGAAAGGCAAGATTGTTAAATTAGACGAGGGAAGACATTATTTTCAGGTCTAACGAGAGTGAAACGACTGTTGCCTTTGAAGTCTGTACAGTTTATCATAGCTGCGTGCGTTTGATCCCGCGGGGAATTAGTGTGAGAACAAATTATGCCTAAAAGGCGATCCTTTCAGTCTGTAGGCGGTCGTGCGGAGAGCGAGGTACACAGGAAATACGCCACGCGAAATCCAAATGCTGAGACTTAAAGAATTTGACTGGTTGCTCCACTGGCTATATTAGTCGTTACTAGTCTTTCTCCAGGATATATTAGGGGCAGAACTTCTAAAGACAATGGAACTAAAGCAGAACGTATCGAGGAATGTTACTGGTGTGATTTGAAATCTTTGCTTCCATTGGCTGACTCGTTCCTCTGGATTTACAGTCGACTACGCTTAATCGTAACCTTTTCTTTATCACAACATTTTCCACATGGCAATATTTCTAAAGAAAATTCACTTGATTATCACAACTCCTTTTATGGCAAGTTTTCTCTTTGCGATTAAGCTAAGTTATCTATGTTTATGCCTTATTACTGTGGGCTTTGCCTGACCTGGTGCGAAGGCTGCCACAAAGAACATGAGGCCAGCGATGGTGAGAAAGGCGTATTCCGATGGACAGTACAGCCAAGTTAGCTGTAAATTTTCATCATCGGCATTTTGGTCAGTTTCATTTTCCAAGCGACTACATCGTCCTTGTAAAGCGCGGCTGACTTTGGTCCTATTAACCTCAACGCATGAAGCTTCCCGAGGTTTGCCCTTGTCCGTCATGAGAAAGCAGTAGCCACATTTGTTGTTGGAGGTACACTTATAGCAATTTCTGAAGATGGTATTTAACAGGAAGATATAAACAAAAAGGGGTTACGGTTGTACGTCACGACAACATCACCACCGCCACCACCACCACTACCACCACCACTACCACCACCACCGTCGCCACAAGCAAGAACGTTTTTAATGGTGTCACCAGCATTTAGACAAATGTTGAAGGAGTACTATTTAAAGACAGGATTCCAGTACCATGCTGAAGATGTCATTAATTTCCTGAGATTGATCCCCAAGGAGGAATCTGGGAAACAGGATTTACCAACAGTGGAGAGACTCTGGACATTGGCTATAAACGATGCCAAGGACGCACATCATGGGAAGATCCGGAGAGCCATGAACCTCTGACAACCGGCACCTTAATACACTCTGCCTTGGCTATTGGGGNGGGGGGGGGGGGGGGGCGGAGTGCCTATTGGAATATCCCGTCCACCATGATATCATTTTTTTGTTTTGTTACAGATGACTATGAATTTTATAATGACTGAGGTGTTAAATCAGGAGGAACGAATAAACATTCAAAAAATGGACAGGGGCTGGACAGCCATATTACCCCACGAAGAGTATCTTAGCCGGACAGCTAGACGGTACGATTTTCGTATGAGATAAAATTCAGCAACATGTTTCTTACCCATTTTTTAGAATTATTAATAGACTAATTCATAAGAACATTATTCTTTTTTTCAGAGGCTAAGTCTGCGTGGTAATCCATTGAGCTGGAGAGAAGTTTGGGAGTATGAATGAATTTTAGTAAACAAACTTAAGATGAAAAACCTAACAGTAAGATAATAAAGGGAACTCGGAAAATGTTTGTCCCGGTTAAAAATATAATCCAGCCACAATACCATGTAAGGTGTATTCTGGCTGCCCAGCCAGTCGCTTCGGTGACGCCTCTTTGCGGTCGATAGTACGAATCACCCAAAGTTGCGGTATCGGAGGGATGAGGAAAACTACGATCAGTGGCCGAACCGGTTGAGGAAAGGGGTGGGGGGTCTGGCTGATGGCAAAGTCAGGCCCAAGATCTTCTCACTTACCTCCACGTAGTGGCGACTGGAAGCGATCAGCGATCAGGGTATTGTTACCGGACGCGATCGGCAAAAAGTTGATGGGCTCTAAGTCACAGATACAGGTCAATTGGCTGTCGGGGCAACGTATCTAGGTCCTTGCAGATGGCCGAAGGGTCTTGCTTGACCGATCTGCGGTCGGAAACGAATCTACCGTCACGCCATTATGGGCGGGGGTATTAAAGTGCGACTAAAGTGCTAGAAAAAATGTGATTTCCGACAGTTTTTATTTTCAATATCAAGTTTTAGATCAAAAGTCATCATTTTTGCTAAAAAATAATATTTCGAAATTAATTTTACAACTTTTAACCTATTCTGAAATTGTAAGAAAAAAACCGTACCGGAAACGTCACGTCAGCGCGGAAGTCGCGGTGTTTTCGATCGAGAACAATGACAGCACCGGTCGAGCCGTATCAGTTCGAGCCCCTGCGCCGAAAAACAGATGACGAGGATATAATTGAGGAGAAGACTATTGGACCACCATTTCAGGAATGGTAAGCAAGCATTCTGTCACAGTTTAGCTCTCTGTATTGTTGACCAAGTGCTAGTCTAGACTACTCTCAACTTAGTAGACTAGTCTCGATCTAGATCTAACTTTGCTAGCATGCATGTCCACATCAGTGTTTACTTAAACAGATGCCTCCACGTGCTGTACGGTGTCTTCTGTGGATCCATCTCTAGATTTACAGTTTACCGCACAACAATAACCCATTGTTTCCACGTGGGAGCGAGCCCTACTGAGTGCAGCGCTACGCGTAATAGCCTTGAGCCCGACGCGTAATAGCCTTGAGGCGTGTTGGTGACGTCACGTATTTCTGGCGAGGCGAGCAGCGGTGACGCTAACACAGGAGGGCATGGGCATGTGTTTCTTTGTGATTTCTTCGAAACACGTTAGATTTGATGGGTTTGAGATGGTCAGTAGGAAGTTTGAATCACTGATGCATGTTAAAATAGTAATTTCACAGGATTCCGTGCACTACACCATAAAAGTACTTTAGTCGCACTTTAAGGGACACGACACAGTTCGAACGCTTAGGACCGTCCGACCGCCCTAGACGGGGGGACCGCCGCCTCTCAAATGGCATCTCGCGAAAGTTCAAAGCAAGTTGAGTGCTATGCGGCAGAGTAGACAGCCCCCCGAGACAGGGGTGAGCCCAAGGGACACCAGCCTGGGCTGTCTTTGGGATACGGAATAGGGTGAGTGTTCATATAGAGAGCACTTCGCCACCCCACTTTCTTGCAATAACAAACCGGTCCGGGATCTTTATTGTTTTTCTTTGCCCTATGGACCAATCGAGTCACAATTACCGCACGCTGGTGGTGCCTTCAGTACGTCATGGATTCCTTTAAGTTTTCAGTCCTGTGATTGTGCTCGCTCGTGATTTGGACCCTTCGGAAGAACGGGGGAGGCCGGCAGAGTCACCGATCCTTTTTGATAGGGTGGGTGGCCTTCAACCTCACGTCCCAGCACAGACTACCTCCGTAGAGTGGCGAGCCGGGCTCACTTGCTAGGGTCCCATTGCACTCAGGGGCCCGAAAGCAGGCCCTGTCATTGGCCTGCCGGTTCTGGTGACCCTCAAGCGGGGATAAGCAACGACTCCACGCCTCCCAACAGTCCTTTGTCTGGTCACCACCCGCCCGGCCCCATCAGGGTCTACACTGCAACTCCCGAGTCCAACCCTGAGCTCTGTGGGGCGTACTCCTGGCCGAGACTCGGTGGGTATGGAATTAATCACGTGTTGGCTCTGAGACTAAGCTGCCCAGCCAGTCTACTCACGCCGTTAAAGAATATATTTCCAATTTTTATCGTAAAGAGGAAAATGTAAAAGAGCATTACCCTCTTGTACATAATAATACATAAACACAGCTTGGAGACTACATCGACAGGCAACAACACACAGAATTATAAAAAATATGTAAAAGACATTGAAATTGGCGTCCTCATTATCATCATTGAAATCATCGTCATCATCCAAAGCAGCAGCAGTAATAACAACAGCATTAGTGCTATTATCATAGTGAGAATAGGAAGGTGTTAAGGCGTTCAGTGAAACATCCGAGGGTGGAACATGTCCAAACAAAGCAAAAAGAAAAAACAAAACACTTGAACCTATTTCAGCGTGCTGGGCTTTCACAGTGATTTTCAGTCTTACACTGTGGCTTAGCTCATGAAATGTTTTTCAGCCAGTCAAAATAAGGTTTATGTCCCTTAAGATGATTGAGACCAGGCAATATCAAATATTTGTTTGTTGCACAAACCGAGGAGAAATATATTTGTTATATGGGTGAAATGTTGGTAATAAAAGATGAATGTGAGTTGTTGTTTTTTTAAAGCAGATTCAATGGCTTTTACAAAGAAAAATTGTTCTTTGATTACGCTTTTCTCAAACGCGTTTCCATTGTAAAGGTGACTCCGTCACTTCTTACCTCGGGCTAGTGGTCAAAATTCTTTTCACTTAACAGCAGAACATATATTAGGCTTTCAGTTCGTGCTTAAAACATTGTTCCAGTTTTGTTTACTCTTTACATAACGTTAACTTTTCTTTCCTTAAATTGACCACCCGATACTGTCGTCAATATGCTTCGAAAATCTTGTTTTTCACACTTCTGTATTTCAGCAACTGCAGCTTTGGCGCAAAAAATATTTGCATATTTAATTTTTTAATATGTCCACATGGGCCTTGATCTTGTAAATCTCATATACCTTACTGGCCTAAACCTGACTTAAACCATATGTGTATAGTCATTTCAATGGGCTTTAACTAGACTATTCTATTCCATTCCACTTACTCGTATTCGCCACAGGGAGGTGGGATTTTCACGCTCTCGAAGGTGGCGTCGGCTAACGGTGAGTTCGTCTGCGCCATAAAGAAGCCCACAGCTAACACAACCAGGGAGCCTGCAACGGCTGACGGACCAGAGAGGAGAAAGGGACAGTCACATAAGACAGACTTAATGGTCAAGTTTTATCGCAAAACCCGTCATGGCAAGAACTCAGTTTGTACTATGATATACAAGTCTAATGAAATTGGCCGAAGGACGAGGAAATTCACCCACAATCACAAAAACTCGGAAAGTTCCGAGGAAGTTTTTTTTTCGTCGCAAAGTTGTGATCCCACCTTGGCCTAAGTAAATGTCCTGTGACAGAAATTCTTGGAATGGTGAAAGACAAAGAATTGTATCATTTACTGAAACTTGTCCTTGAGATTGTTTCCCAATGAAATAGTAATCGTCACCTCAGTTTACAAGTGTTCATTGTCCACTTTGTTATATTCTGGTTCTCTGAGAAAGTTGTATGTGGTTTAGGATTAAGGATAGAATTAGGATTAGGGTTAGGCGTGAGTTTAGAGAAATAAGAGTCTTTAGGTATCTCGAACGACTTACCTAATGCTTTCTCTTCCATAATCCTTTCCTCTAACATAAGCCCAAGAACATCCTTGAGAGAGTCCCAGCTTTATAACAAGTGGCTATACTTGTCCGTTGACTGAGGACTTCCTTTCACTGGATCCATGTCTTCTCCATTCGGTTCACTGCAAGGTTCTCTTCCTCCTCTCATAGTCTTTTTAAAAAGTAATATACACTGGAGCCAAGAGCTACTTTCAGTGCATGGCCTCCGATCCACGTTTGTCCATTGAGTAAAAGCAAATAAACCAGAGAAAAAGAAAACTCACCAAAGAAACTGATGACCAGAACGAGTTTCCTGCCCAGTGACTCCACTGCCCACAGTCCCGGGAAGGTGAAGATAAAGTTTACAATAGCAGGAAGACAAGCCAGCCAGATGGCGTTCTTTTTGTCAAAGCCAGCGCTATTCAGGATGGTGGCGCTGTAGTAACTGGAGAAAGAAGGGACGTACGGAAGAAAGAAGGGATGTACGGAAGGACAGATGATTGGACGGACGAAGGAACGGACGGACGGACGGACGGACGGACGGAGGGGCGTACGGACGGACGGATGGGTGGATGGATGGATGGATGGATGGATGGATGGATGGATGGATGGATGGATGGATGGATTCTTGAACAATGTGATTAGCCAGTGTTTTATGTTGTGAGGAATGTATGCATGGAAACGGTGGCCTCAACAAACTTTGCCAACCGTGTGAAATATTAGAAATTTAATCATTCAGCTTATAATGAAATGGAGTTGGAAAAGAGGAAAGAACAAAAAGGAGAGAAAGAAAGCAAGATTTGTTAAATATAAACAAATGCAGCGACAGCCCTGTAATCTCACATAACAGTGTTGATACCGCAAAGCTGTTGGAAGAGCTGCAGCATGCAGCCAATGAAAAGGGCCTTGCGCACCTGCTTGGTGGTGAAAATCTTCTTCCAAACACGGAAACCTGTAGTAGAATCAACGGGAACTCGCTGTGATATAGAGTGTCATAATAAAATTGACACAGGTAACATAAGCATATAGCCAGTTCGTTACCTTAACGACAAGTGTCGTATGTCTATTAGGTATAACTTTAACACACTATCAGGATGTGCTTGAGGTGCTGCTAAGGACAAGGTTAGACTAGAGAAAGCATCCGATGGAGAGTCCTTTTAAACAACATCTAGAGACTTTCTCTCTTACCTGACTTGCCTCCTCTAATCCTAAGTCTACTCTTAACCCTACCTATGCATTCTTTGGGAGAGTCCCAGAATTCTACATAATGAACATGCGACACTTGTAAATTTGGGTCACGAAAGATGGAGGGTTGTATTTGCACAAAGTATGCTATTCCTTTTGCCAATCAACACGCGTAAATTCAGTGGAGANGGGGGGGGGGGGGGGGGGGGGGGGGGGGGTCAGCTTCTCAACTTTGTACGAAAGTTGTCTGATATCTAGGGTTCGATCCCTACCCTTAAACATCAGCATAGGCCCTCAAAAGTGACCAATGATACTGTTCTTAGAGCATGTACAAACCCAAATCTTAAAACATATTTAAGCTGCCTGACACAGACACCACATACAACTGACTGTTTTACTTTCTTCACGGCCAGTATTCCTGTAGTTTAGGTTTAGGGACAGGATTAGAAAAGTGAAAGCACACACAGAGAGTTCCTAAACAATGATAATGTCTGGGATTTGTTCTTTTGTCTGCTTTTCTTTCCCTATCCCTAACTCTGTCTTTAACCCTGAATCAATCACTAAGGAGGGTTCCAGGGTGTTGCTATAAAATTTGCCGGAATTCAACTAGAGTTCAATGCAGTACGGTGTGCTGACACGTAATCCTTTATTATTGTAGGTGAACTCCTTGCGTTAGGCCCCGCACAGAGAGGCCACCGAATATGTTTCGGCGTGTCGGTGACATACTCATTCTGCGCCGATCTTTCCGAGGATAGAACATAAAGGACACATATTTTCAGCATACTTCTCAGTTGAAAAAGTCCCCCGTCCAGCCCTATGACGTCACACATCCGGTTACGGCCCACTGACGGGGCACTCCGAGCAGCGGCTGTCGGTGAGTAGGAATCAAAATTTCATTCCTATAAATTAAGCTGCCACCGATCCCGCAGATCGGCGCAGAAAGTCGGCCATGTTTCTGTGCGGTTGTAGAAATTGTATAGACTGATTCTCATAGCTTACGACGCATAGCGGTTAGGTGACATAAATCGGCCGCCTTTATGTTCTCCCACTTAAGCAGGTGGCTGAAATGAGCGACATTTACTAGAACCATGAACAGAATGCGAACAACCCATAATAGGAAATGGGTGTAACTCGATTTCGCCGTAAGTGAATGAGTGTTTGTGTTTCAGCAAAGAAAGGAGACACAGAAGTAATTCAGTTATGTCGAAATCGAGCACAGTGGAGAAAAGAAGTAAAGTGGAAGTAAACTAAAGATTAAACAATCGGGTAAAGCCTTTCTACAAACTTCAGACAATACAAAATTACTGGAGCAGGTATAGACTAAAGGAGAAACAAAAAGAGGAAAGCAAAATAGTAGTGTGACTGCGTTATCAAATTTCCCTGTCGAAAGCAAAAGATGCATTTGCCATTTACAGCCAATGTAACAGAACACATATAGCCAATTTGACAACGGAAAAGTGGAAAGTGGAAGTAAGGATTGCTGGAGTTGTGGCTTGCGATATGCGGATGACAGGCGTGCATAATAACTGAGAGCGGTCCATTGCAAGCTCGAATAAGCATTGAGCAACTGTGTTTAAAACTGATCAATGAGGAGAGTTGAATATATCACCTGACAACATTAGGCAAGAGCTAGAATTGTGGCTACTTTAACGTTGACGTTCAGAGAAACATGTCGAGCGTTTACAATTATCTTAACCTGTGTTTTGCCTTTCTTCTTCCACTGCCCTTTTGATGTCCTCAACTTCGAAACTGACGTCATCCGTGGCGCGAATCTTTTTCAGCGTGACTATGGCTTTGGCCTCCTGGTTCTTCAAAATCTAGTAACAATAAAACATGATGAAATTTTAATGAGGGAGGATAGGGCAACAGTGACAGCAATAGTCATAAGCATAAGGGTTTAAAATGTCATATTCATTTTTGATAACAACAATGAATCTCATCTGTATAGTATATTCATAATAATGATGTAATAATGTATTTGGAATATTATGACCACAATGGGAGTTCACTGATCGAGGCTACCTGCATTTATAATACTTATATTTCATTTCGTTTGACAAGCTTTCTTCTTTTTAAGATTCCCGCCTCTCACAGCCACTTAAAATCTTATTCTGCAACAGCCATGAATAAACTTTCTCTGTAATTCTGTCGAGTTAATTTATAGAAATATAAAACCATTACAATAAAACCAAAACATGACAGACGGACCGGCATTTGACATCTAAGGAATTTGATGACCTCGATTCTACACTTCAGTAAACCAGCAATCAAGTGACAGTCATTCAAATGTTTAACACTGTGTGACGTTTAAACTTTGTTTTTTTGTGGGTTTTTTTTTCAGCGAAATAAAAATGTCCTGTTGACGTTTTGAATGTTTTCAGGTGGGTTGATCCAAAAATACGGACTAGGCTAGAGTGAAAGTTACAATCCTTAATCCAAATCTGCTCACGCTTGATTTCGTAATTTTTGAGTGAGCAAAATTCTCAGAACGTACAGATTTTATGGCAAGCTTATGTGTTCAGGTAAGAGATCTGATATTCCAACAGTTGATAAATCATTCCATGCCTTACAGCAACAGCAACAACAATAACAACAATAATAACAACAAACTTGTCTGCTTACTTCTAGTTCTGACAGGTAACCAGCGAGGACATTCAAGATAAAAACAAGACTCACTGAAACATGAGCGAAGGACAATCAGCAAACAGAAAGCACCAAACAGCAACTAAGACAAAAGAAAAACATGTTTCTGGAGCCTTGGTGGTCAGTTGCTTCTACCCTTTTTTCTCAAATCGAGATTCTACAAAACTGGTTTCTGAATTCCACACTTACAAGGAGATACTCCCGCACGATATTGCCACACGGATTTTTGCTGCGTATTTACTTAATAGATCGTAGAGAGCAAAGTATGCATGATAGCCAAATTCACACAATTACAACAATAACAATCTATATTAATAAAACGCTTCAGCCAAATTTGTGTCACAGATTTCTTGAGAACTACGTAACGTAAAAACATGCGGTTTTCACCTAAATTCGTAGAAAAATACACAAAAAGTAACTATACACATCAGTCCTCTTTATATTTTTTACCCTTTCTTTAAAAAAAGAATGTGTATTGCAACGAAATACAGTCCCCGATAGATCTTTTCACTCCGCCCGATTCGCCAATCGTCCAACTTTTTCATGGAGTTTAATGCATTCGTCTATGATGCATTTCGGTGCGCTAGGTTTTCTTTCGCCGCTGGTGCGTTGCCTGCCTGCCCATTTGTAAAATGGGGTGTTAGTCTTGTAAATAATTAAGAATGTTAGAGAGCCAAAACTCTATTTACTAAAATATTTCCAATAAATGGAGAATCGAAACATACAGATCATCACAAACGTTCACATTACAAAAAAGGGCCAATACGGGCACATCGGTAAAGAAGCGTAACAGCACATACACACACACCAACACGCTGTAAGTTATGGGCTCGGCAGTTGATGCCTTCCGTACTTGGCTTACCTGGTAACGGGGAGATTCTGGCAGCCCCATAAAGAAGACAAATTGTATCACACCGGGTATGGCTGCAAGACCCAGCATATATCTGATGATAGTATTGTCATAATCATCATTATCATAATAATTATTACAACCATATTATCATATCTATTATCATTATTTTCATCGCCACCACTATTGGCCATTGCCTTCATAATCACCATCGCCCTCATTTACTTGAGCTACCAGGGTGACGAACTGGCCTCCTTGCACTCGAGGCGCACCATACGGTCTCAGCTTCCCAAACCAAGGATCCAGCAAAGAGTTTTGGTGCTTCATATCCTAGTGGTGATATAATTGTCGGATATCCTATGACTTCTCTAGCTCTAATCTGTGGCCGTATGTTTAATACGTTAATTAACGTATTGCGTTAACTAAAGTAAACATTTCTACTGTTTTAGGAGTTTCCCGTGGTTACCGCAGTGCGTTAACTAACATAGGGATTATGCATCCGGACGTTGGCCACCTGATTCTGCGTCTATTCCCGAGTCCGTAGGTGTTCTCGTGTTGGGGCATTCTCACTTCCATCTGTGAGACCACGACCTGTGCTACTTCTGCATTGTCCAAGGGGACACACCTTTATTGTGAGAAGCAGGGTGGTCGTGTGGCTTTGTGAGTTGTTGTCAGAAACTGAAGACGTTCAAACCTAAGGTTTGTGTGTGGAATTGTGGGTTCGATTCTGGAGTCGTATGGTTAGCGTGTCCTTCACTCCCCACTCCTCACTCCACCTACGTGTAAATGAGTTCCTGACTTTAGAGCTGGGGGATCAGGGCGCTGTACCGTGGACACTGGCAATGACTTTGTTATGGATTTCATTTTTTTTTTAATATTGTGCATTTATATGTATAACGTATATGGTTATGTATGTATGAATATTATGAATGAGATGCATGACACTCTGCAAATTTTATAGAGGGGTGAATAAAAGTCCTGTTTTTATTTTTTTCCCATTGTTTTTCTTGTCATCGTGGCCCTGCTCATCGTTACCAGCACTGTTTTTAACGAGTCCAAGTCTTACTGACACATAGTTCTACTCCCACTGTTCCACTCCCCTGCTGGTCACGTTTATTGTTCTCCTTTGCGCATCGCCATCCCATTCCAACTCTCTCCATCTCCATTGGAGCAGTGCGGCCGAGTGGTTACGAGGCTGGACTCGTGATCTGCAAGTCGTGGGTTCGATTCCCGCCAAAGTCATTTTTTTTTAAAGTCCTTTGGAAAAGCATTTCATTTAAATTACCTCAGTCCATCAGTCTGTAACATGAGTATCTGGCTTTAGGCAGTTAAAAATTTGTTAGAATGCTGGTGATCAGTGCTCATGAAATAACAAATCCACTGGATGCCCTCCGTCTACTAGTATAATGACAATATGAAGCCGCGTGAGAAGGCATTGCGTGGGTGCAAGACTTACAAACCATCATACTTACCATTATTACTAATATAATTATTTATATTATCATCATCATCATTATCATCATCATCATTGATTATGAAAAATATATTAAAAACATATATTGAGGAACTGTCTACCAGTCGATGTTAAATAATTTAATAATTATAACACAATATGGAGTAAGAATTTCACAAATAAAAATCACTATCTAATAAGAATCTCCAGTGGTAAAATTTGCAAATTTTTCGGTCGCTAGACCTTCATCAGGGCGAGTAAAATACTATAATGATTAAAAATGTAACATGTAACTATGAAAGAAAAGAAAGAGCCGAAACAGTCTACCACGCATCATCATCATTATCACTGAAAAAACAACAACGAAAAATGCATCATCATCATCATCATCATCATCATCGTCATCATCATCATCTTCTTCTTCTTCTTCTTCTTCAGTTCTCCCCCTCTCTGTCTCCTCCTCCTTCGCTGTCTCTTCCCCTATCATCCACTCTTACAACTGCGCCATTCGATCGTTACCGTGGGAGGACAAGCCCCTACAGAAGCCGTGGACACTGACCTGACTCAGAAAATCAGCTTCCATATTTTAAACACTAGACGTTTTGATTGTACTTTTCTTCACCGTAACACTCGAGTAGCAATTATAACAATTTTTTTTTTCAGTTTGAAATACGATACTTACGAAATTCGGAAAACCAGCACCCCGATGTGGAGTGTGCAATTGAAATCAAATCAACAAAGTGGCCCATCATGCCCCTTGACTCCTTTTATACCCCTGGCGGATCTGTAAACGTACCTCCATCCGTGTTCCACTTCTGAGAAGCCGGCAGCCAAGAGTGCAGCTGAGACGATTCCAAATGTGATAAAGAGCTGGTTGAGAGTGATGAGCATGCCTCTGATGGATTTCGGTGCACACTCAGACACATACACTGGCACCACTGATGACACGACGCCTGTGGGAGTGGAGGAGATAGATAGGAGGAAACTCTCTTACTCGGAGAGCGAAGCAACAGATCTTCAGAAGTAGATAAGATAGATAGGAAACTCTCTTACTCGGAGAGCGAAGCAACAGATCTTCAGAAGTAGATAAGATAAGATAAGATAAGATAAGATGATATAAGATAGGATAAGATAAGCCTTTATTATCCAGATTTGGAAATT
>JAWQUT010000052.1:281891-309684 GCA_033807755.1 Ellobium chinense | reverse complement strand
ACTCACTCACTCACTCACTCACTCACTCTTTCACTCACTCACTCACTCACTCACTCACTCACTCACTCACTCTTTCACTCACTCACTTCATCAATCAATCAAACAATCGATCGATCGATTGATTGAATGATTGATAGATTGATTAATAATTCAATCAGTCAGTTATTCAGTAACAACTCACAATTCATTCCTCACAGGCTTCTCCCCAAACTCACTGACTTGACAACTCATGGCATGATATTGATTGATTGATTGATTGATTGATTGATTGATTGATTGATTGATTGATTGATTGATCTACTGACTGAATGAATACCCTCTTAATCGCCCATGTTTTTCCGACATCTAGAATACGTCATGACATTCAAATCTGCTCAATAAAAACTCCTTGGAAATGTGGACATTTTGCGATTAAGCGGATGGTGCAATCAGCAGCTTTCTTTGAATTCCATTATGTTGAAATATTCTACCTTCTGCCACAATGCTGCAGTTAAGAGAAGTGTGTTGTTGAGAGGCGTTCAGAAAAAAGGGATGGAACTGTACTAGAATTCCATTATGTTGAAATATTCTACTGTCTGCCACAATGCTGCAGTTAAGAGAAGTGTGTTATTGAGATGCGTTCAGAACAAAGGGATGGAACTGTACCAGTGTCATATCCAAACAAGAGTCCCCCGATAGTGGCGCTCAATGCCAAGGTGTAGATAATCAGAGGATGCCTCGTTGGTTCAGGCGGCCTCTTTTTCGATGAGTCTTCACCAGGCTGCTCGTGAATTTCCGCTGAACTCTCCAGCCTTTGTGCGTTTGTCAGGCTGGTGGTCACATTATGTTCTGAAAGCTTGGTAGACATGTTGATGGTGGTCTAGGAGCTGCAATTGAGACATTTGCACTATGGTTATTGTTATTGTTGATGTTATTGTTATTGTTGTCGTAGTTGTGTTGTTGTTGTTGTTGTTGTTGTTTTTGTTGTGGGTTACTGTTGTTGTTGTTGTTGTTATTGCTTCTGCTGTTGTTGTTGCTGTTGCTTTTGTTGTTGTTGTTGTTGCTGCTACAGCTGCTGTTGCTACTGTTGTTGTTGTTGTTGTTGTTGTTGTTGTTGTTGTTGTTCTGCTGCTGTTGTTGCTATTGTTATTTTTTGTTGATGTTGTTGCTGCTGCTGTTGCTGTTGCTGTTTTTCCTCTCGTTGGCGTTGTTGCTGTTGTTGTTATTGGTTGTTGTTTTTTTTGCTGCTGCTGCTGCTGCTGTTCTTGTTGTTGTTGTTGTTGTTGTTGTACGTGTGACTGCTAATGCTGCTTTTGTCTAGGCACTGAGACTTGCTACATATCAACACTCTACCTATTCCTAGTTACACCCAGAAGGAAGAGACCTGTATCAGCCAGTGAAAAAGAATAATTCATATACATAGATGCAACAGCTCCCGATAAATGCCACCTTGACCTAACTGCAAGCTTTGATGCCTCTGGACTGCCAGTAACGTCGCTTATATTGTGTGAAAATCTCAAAATTCTAACATCAGTAGTGTCGTGGTACGATGGGAAACTGCTATGCATTTCTCTTTGTAATTGACTGACAGGATATTCATCTCATATCGGAATATTGCACGCAATTGTTCAGGCATTTCACAAAATGTCACTTATGAGGAAGCCAGTGCTCTTCCCGATGTGAGCCGCTTAAATGGAATAGTATTTTTTTTATACTTCCCACACGCCTTTTGACATTGTAAAACGTTGGTTCACACGCTTAAAGCCAATGATTATTGAACTACCCATGTATAAAAATCAGTTCGTATTATATAAGTTCCTTGGATCCACGGTATCTCTAGTTTACGGGTAAGTGCGGAATTTTATATTGGCCATTAGACTCAAAATAGAGGAAGTCTGACCTGGCACTTTCCTGGCACTTTTTCTTGTATTTTCTAAGCAGAAACATATACATCTCCGAAGAGCTTCGCAACCAGGTGAACTAGGACAAAAAGTATTATTATCTCGCTATATACTCCCAAAAATTTGGCTTCAGTGGAAGCGGTAATCGTTGTGTTATTACTGTTGTAGCAGTAGCAGAAGAAGCAGCAGCAGCAACAACAGCAGCAGCAGTAGTGATAGTAATAGTAGTAGTAGTAATAGTAGTAGTAGTAGTAGTAGTAGTAGTGGTAGTAATAGTAGTAGTAGTAGTAGTAGTGGTAGTATTAGAAGTAATAGTAATACAGGAATGGTCAAAAATTTTTATTGTAACTTAAATTGTTGCAAACACTAATGCAGCATGATGCTTTCTAAGGTGAACAACAGCTTTTTTGACCCCTTCAAATAAATGTCACTCCACTGTGATGACGTCATATCGGCTATGTTTTGTTTGGTTCCTGCGATATATGATAAATATGATCAAATGGAAAGCCACACTCCTTTCTTAGCAAAGGAAATATCGGTCTCTAGGCAAGCCAAGATGGCTACTTCTAATGCGGAAGAGACAGACAACACTGCACTGATATACTTATATCTTCACCTCAGTCATTAGCATATAGACCACTGTTGATTCTTGCCATAACGTCCTCCGACATAAGACCGTTGATTAAATGTCCCATTAACAAATTTGAAACCATAGATGGTTGCCGTCCTTGTTTCTGAACTTTTTCCTCCAGTATTGTACAAAAGGCGACACATTTCTAACGAACCTCTAGTAGGTGTGCACTTTCCTCACTGTGACTGGCGCACACCAACTAAAAGCGTACCTTTTGTTAAAGACTGCCCACGGAATACAGAGAAGGGATGAGGCTTCCCATTTTATCAAATTACAGAGACCAAATAAACTCAACCCTGACTAGGACGAACCGCACTTCGTTGTCTAGCGACAGTCGGATGGAGGAAGAGTGTCAGGTAAACTACGTCACGTTTATTGACGTAACAAAGATATACGTAATTATTTCCGCTGGCTAAGAACAATCATCGACGTGGTACTGAGGTGGCGTGACAGTGCGGACATACCTGAAAGATCGGACGGGAAAACCAATCGCCTAGACAGCCGGTAGGTTTGATGGTCGCCATATTCAGATGGTCAACAGACCAGATCCGACAGTGGTTTCTAATTTGCTCTTACAAATTAGTCGAAATAAACGTTCTATGTGCATGCGCATTTTTGTAGAGGGAGGAAGGGGGTGGACGTGAAGGGATGGGGTGATCCTAGGTAGTTCTCTATCAGTTTAGCAATGAGTATTTGGATATGATTCTAACCATGGACGGATTGACTGAGTCAGTAAGAAAATTTACTTAACCCAGTGAGGCCGGAATGTCGGCGAACTGAAAATTTCCAGTGTCACTCTGCCGGATTCCAGGTAAACCAGGAGGGATTTCAATCACACGTACATTAACACAGAGGTTTCGGAAGCTCAAGCACAGGGGATTGTGGCCAGAACTCACATTCATAGGACTAATGCCTTCCTCTAGTCCGAAGACACAAATTGCGATCCTAACTAAGAGTTTATGGAATCAACCGTCGTTAGTCTGGCATAGAGATGTACGCGCTGCTCACCTCGAAGTAGGAATTCCGAACGAGCTTCACACCTTCAACACTGTAAACGAAACTAGCCTATATTTTTATTATTATACACCTTGAAAGTGTTTCAAATTTTTTGTCAGTCCATGACATCTATAAGGAGTCCTTAACACCTTAGTGACCAGCTTTACAGTAATTTACACTGACATCACCTTATCCCAGGACCATGGCCGCCGCCTATTATTCAAGGTTTTAATGTACTTGTAACTTAAAGTTGAATCACTTTGCTTTGAATCACCCTGCATTGCCCAAATTCACAAATGATGTTGGTATTTGGTATCTGATCACATTTTTGTCTATAACATGAGTGAAAGATATTATTATTTACATTGTAATAATTAAAAAGTAGAAGCAGTGAGTGTGGAAACAGAACGTCAAATGCGAGAATTCTCGTCGCTGGTCCTATCCGCACTGGCTTGGGCGGCGAGTAAACTCGTCGCTGGTCACTAAGGTGTTAAATTCTTCGAAACAAGACAAAACAGAACAAAAAAACAAAACAATAAAATGGTTATTTAGCTTATGTGAAGGTTCAATTGAGCAGTCTTACTTGGTCAAGGCGAAACTTCCCGAATGACAATACACAAGTCTGACACAGATCTTGATCAAATATAGTCTACCAAATGTCTGGGTTTGAGGACACTTCTTGGTTGTCTTCAGTCTCAAATTCTTAGGTGGCGGAAGGAATTCTGAATGAGACCTAGACTACACCTCTAACAGGAACCCATGCCTACCAATATAACCAAACCCTGCCCCTAACCTTGTCCCCTAATCCTAACACTATCTTTAACCTCAACCCTAATGCCCATCGAGACAGGATTATCAGTCGTGGCGAGTCCCTAATACTAATGTCCGTAGAGACAGGCGCATCAAGTGTGAGTCGTATTCGGAATTTCCCCTAGGACTTCCCTCGACTGACAGTCCTGTCTCGATGGGCATTAGCGTTAGGATTAAGAACATGGTCAGATTTAAGGGGTAGGGGCAGGGATAGGGGTAGGTTTGGATTCTGTTTAGCGTTTGTATGTAGTCTATGAGTTCTGGTTAGGGGTGTAAGTCTTCTTCAGAATTCCTCACAACGTGGCTACCACGAACCAATCCAAGCGATTCAATGGTCTGAGTTTTCAAAAGTCTGCGATTGATATTGCAGGTTCAGTGTCGAGTAAAGATGTCAGGGCACACAATCACGTTAAGAATTGTGCCATTCAAGCACTTCTTTCTACGTCAACAAATGTGACGTTATTTAAATTTATAAAAATTTAGGTCATCATTAGGACAACAGAACGAAACAAATTAAAAAAAAAAACAACCGAAGTATTCCATTTACGACCTGCTGCTGAAATTAGATCATCTGTAAACTGCAAGGTTGTTGTTTTTTTTTATGCTCCACTGGAGATTGTTGTAAATTCATTAGCTCTAGACTAAGTAATAATCTTGGCTTTGACCTTCAAGCTTGACCCGGAGGGTTTGCAGTCATTGTTTTTGATAAACTTGAAGAAAAATTCACAAATTAATTCATTCCCTCAGTTTGAGAGTACAGGGCAAGACCACCACAGTATGACGTCATTGTAATAATTTTATGATTTTTTAAAAATATTTATCGATATTTATTCTGTGATTGGGCCCGCTTTGCTTTTTATTTTTGATTTCAGTTTCTCATTCAAGGTCTTAGGAGGGCGGTGCACCAGACTGCATTAAACTTTGACAGAATGCTTCGGCATGCAGCCAGTCTACAACGAAGCAAGAAAATCCTAAAGGGATACGGCTGAAGGGAGGCAATTGAAGTTACTGATATATTACTAAGCGAATATTCTAAGCGTGCTGATTGGTTGGTTGGTTGGTTGGTTGGTCGGTTGGTTGGTTGGTTGGTTGGTTGCTTGGTTGCTTGGTTGCTTGGTTTCTTGGTTGGTTGGTTGGTTGGTTGGTTGGTTGGTTGGTTGGTTGGTTGGTTGGTTGGCGGTATTTTGAATCCCTGAAAGCGGTTTCCCTTTCCGAAGACTTCCAATCAACCCAGAATACATTTCCTTAGATGAAGAACATGATATAGATGCCTGGACTTTATTGTCACAGCCTGATGGGTGCATAAAGTCTACAATGAGGGACTTTCACTAAATTGCAAGGGAGTGACACCACAGAGGCGCTTGCTCTATTGTTTGGTTTTCGGCAATCGTCGGTGCCGAATAATTATACGAATCACGAGTTTTCTCACTTAAGACATAAAAATCATCTAGTTTCTGTTAGACTTTCATAACAAAACTAGCACAAAAGTATTCGGTATAATGATACTCCTGTGAACATGCTAGTTCAGGGTTAAGGACTATGCTGAAAATGACCTAACGACTGCGGCTCCGTGTCCTTTGAGAAGGTGAAGCCACCAGTGGAAAGACTATGACAAAATCGCACACAGTTGTACTAGGGCATACTAAAAATGATGTAAACTTTTGTTGTAGGTGTAGATCTACAACTTCTTTAATGCACTAGTCTAGTAGTAGTATAGTCTCAAAAAAGTACAAAACATTTTCATTATACCGTTTTCCTTCGACGCACTTTTTTTGCACTTGGCGTGCAATATTCCACTTCCAAACGAAAGGGAACTGCACCATAATTCCAGTAATTAGCAGACTAAATACGAAGAACTGAATTTTATAGACTGGAAATTACTGATTTGGGGAAGGGAAGTCATATTCTTGTAATCGATGATTTAGTACACTCATAGGTATACTACTAAAGTATTATAATAGTAGTGTTATGACCTCTTAGAGTTAGATTCGGAAAGACTTAGATAACAGACTAAGATCGTTAAGGTTTGAAAAACAGGAACAGCCATAAATCAGTGAACACCACTGGTTCAAAGTATTAAACAGAATCCATAGTACACCCTCAATTATGATTTGATATACTATTGATACTGTGTTTGACTTTCAATGTCGTCATGCAGTGATTGGTAAGACAGGCCTACATTCGGTTGAAACAGCACTCCTTACTTACACACATAGCACTCCTTTCCTTACACACATACTTATAATTTATGTTTTAGTTGCAAGCCTCACACAAGTTAATACAAATTAAGTATACAGTTATTGTACGCATATTTCCATATAAGATTTTGAAGAATTATTCATGCATAAAAATGATAAATCCTGCTTATGGTATAAAGCCCCCCTCCTTTCCCTACTTCCTCATCCACCTCTTGGCTCTGAACTGAAAAGCTTCCATTATCACTTCTGCAAATTAGTTTTTCAGCTTCCGGCGAATTACTCTTATCATACCCAGATTTATTTTAAGCATATATATGAAAAACTTTAATTAATGTCATAACTTGCAGCGTCCATCTAGGTACTTGCAAATATAGATAAGGGGAATTATTGTTCTTTTATATACGCTTGTAGTTCTGCTCCTGGCAGCTAAAATATACAGTGAAGCCTGGTCGGGAGACCATCTACTCAAAAGGCCGCTCCTTTAATATATTTAACCTGCACATGGTGGCCACCTGTCTAACGCGACCGCGACCGCGACCAATATATATCATGTCTCAAGCATTAATAGGAAACGTACCTGTATAAGACCACCGCCAATTGGTAAATCTGTAATTTCGTTCGGACTTTAGAATAGTTTCGAGACCGATCAGAGGGTTGGTAAGGTTTTCTTTTTGGCTTGAAATCTAGTCTTTTTAATGTGCTCTACTGCAGTTCTAAGCCTTCGACCAGGATTAATAACTCAAAAACTAGATGGAAAATATTTTCTCTCTGATTTGACCAATCTGTATAAGGAGACTACCTGCAGGGAACGAAAGAGGCTGTCCTTTTGTTTTGTGGGTAACCTCTCGCAGATTCAAGGCAACGGGAGTGTGAGTTACTAAGAAAGCAAAGACGGCTGAGACTAATGTGGTAGGGCTAGAAAAGAGTCCGCTGACTTGAGAGCAGTGTTTGCTACAGTTATGTCTTTGTCTTTATTATTGCAATAGTATACATTCAGCCGTTGATTCACGCCACACCTCCATCCGATAAAAAATTTCACTAACAAAATTTGAAACTGTCGATGGTGGCTGCCAATGCCATTGATGAAGCTCCTACCGCCGTTTAATTTTTTTTTTTTTTTTAAATTTTCTATTTCGCCCATTCCTAAGCGGTTATAACTCTAGGGAGCAGAAGATGAGTACTCTATGATTAAATGATTGGGATACTCTCTTAAGACATGGTGGAAAACTAAACTGTTTTTAAACCAACAAGAGTTGTGAAGGGATGTACTCGGGTGATCATTTCATTGTCTTGGCCATGCCCATGTGAATTTATCAAGTCACTCTCCAATGCATTTGGATCAGAAGTGTGGCTGGTAGGGACGTGTCGAGCCTCAACTCAGCTTTTGTACGTCAAACTTAATGAATAAAGATGCAGGTGGTGGAAGAGGTCAGTGCCACCCCCAGTACACCGGCTAACTGTTTTCTTTCTATTCTGGGCTGGCTGTTATTGCCCCTGAAAATTGCCTGAGAGCAGGGGCGCAAGCAAAGATTTTCTTGTGGGCGTTGAGACTTGCGATGGTTCAAGATCAGGGACCTGGATTATCCCGTTTTCATTTCTCTCTCTCTCTCTCTCTCTTTCTCTCTCTCATTCACTCCCTCACTCCCTCACTCTCTCTCTCTCTCTCTCTCTCTCTCTCTCTCTCTCTCTCTGTTATCCCTCTATCTGCTCCTAATATCTTGACAATAAAGGCGACCAGGTTCCACACTTCCAGCTACGCCTTCGCCATAAAGGCATTGTCCTCGAGAGGACCCGTCTTATGTAACAGGACAGAAGGGGGGCAAAATAAAGCCTTTGATTTGACTTTGGTACGTATAAGCTGTTGTAGAACTTATTTCACGATCCAGTTAGTTGTAATACTCAATGGTATGCCCGGCCAGTGCTGGCCCAGCCCGCCCTGAATGGATTAGCACGGGATAGTGTATGTATTGATTCTGATTCCAGTCGCTCGATACGTTTAACCTATCCGTCAGAGATCGATGAGGTTTACTCTCTTTTGTAGCGACTCGCGACATGGCGTGCGTGGTTCAGAACGATTTTCAAACACTGGAGCAGGTTGTTGTGAGGGCAAAATGGCGATCAACTCTGTCATAGTTTGGATGTGATTTTTTTTTTTTTTGGGAATTTCATTTCTCGCTATTCTCCAAAATTCTAAGGTGAGGATATTGGGTATATTTGACTGTTTGATACTTGTAAAGAGGTTTTACTTGCTATTAGTTTTTAATTCATCATAGTAAACGAATATATTTACAGTCATTTTTTTTCACAGTCAGCTTGACCAGACAGTTAATATTAAATTTAAAAGCGCAGTCGGTCATCCAATAAAGGATAAAGAATTCAGTATCTTCAGGTGTGAATGTGTCTTGATATTTTTCAGTGCAACCTTATAGTCTCTTTCAATGAAAACTCATTTAAGTGCCTTGAGATCTGTTTATCCATCTCTCTCCTATTTACTGCCTGATCAATTCCTCTTGAAGACTTTCTCTCGTTACGGATGAGCCATGGGTGACTTCTTGCCCCTGTCCCTTATTTTTAGCATGACTTTTAGACAGGTTTTTATCAAATCACTCGATATTTCTGTTTAATAAAAGGGTTCTTTTTTTAACCCTCAAAGACCCACTGTGCCATATGTGGCACATAAGCTTGGTGTTCCCATAACAAGTGATATGTAGACATGACTCCTCGAAGAACCAGAGTAGAATGACACATATTACTACATAAAAATAAATAGTCTATACAGACAGTATCAAAGTTATATTGAAAAGATTTATTCAAAACATCTAAAAGAACGGGCCGTGTCACTGTAGTAACATTACTACTCTTGAGACTTACAGGGTTAAGGTTGGAAAATTAGGTAAAGGCCAATCCCGATACATCAAAACATGGCATTGAACAAATTTTGACAAGTCTGAACTTCTTGCACCAATCATGCCTTTATGACAACCTTGAATTTTCAGCTATTGTGGCTATGATCGCTGACCTGGGATGCTTATCTTCAGAAAAATAAGAAATCCGAATATCATAACTGGAAGGGTGCGGTGAAACCTAAAATCCACATGTCCATATTTTGACGCGAGTTTTTCGACTGTTATTATACGGACAGACATGGGAATGGGCTTCTGACACCTGTCTGTCTAATGAACAGAGGCGAATAAAATTTTTTTTTAAAAAAAAATCGAGTGCATGTGGCCACATATTAATATTCCATTTATATTTCCAATTACACTCAAATGGACTGAGGGACTCTCCGTCACAGTAGATCTTCAAAAAAAAAAAAAAGGCACACTGCACTGTAAACTCACAGTGAGAATGGGCAGAAGTGGTGGGGGAGGAAGGAGGAGGTATGAGACTAACATGTGAAGTGAACGAGTGATTATTGTTGTGATTAGTTTGTAACCTGATTTATGAATCGTATGGCAGTATGCATGAATGTGAGTTAGTCTGAGTATTGTATTGTAATGAGTTATGTACTACTATGTTTAGACTTTTTGATTATTTATTATTTACTCTCATGTACCACAGCCAAGGCAATTTTCCTTTCTAAGGATAATAAAGTCATTCTTATCTTATCTTACCTGAACGAAAAATATAATAGCTCTTCGATTAGACTTTGGATCAGGGCTTCCAACACTGTGCTCGCTGTGGGAGTGGTTATTCTGGGGCCTATTACAGCCTCCAGATTTAAAAAAAGAAAAATCGATAGTTTCACACAGACTTGAGCTAAACACTCGTTTTGTCTCCAGCTGTGATGATTATCTGTCTTTATCTTTGTTATGTTGAAGAGTCTGGTTGCTAAGTTGATTGCTGCACAGAGTAGTAGAGAGGCTGAACATAACTTTGCCTGTCATGGACCGTGTCGACTGGTTGCAGTCACCACCATTTAAACCTGGCCGTGATCAGTTCAAAAAATAATCGTACCATGAAACAGTGTTTAGTTCTAATAAGAACATTAAACTTGCTTAGCAAAAGATCACTGTTTTGTATCGTTTTGTTTTGTTTTGTTTTGTTTTATTTTGTTTTGTTTTGTTTTGTTTTGTTTTATTTTGTTTTGTTTAAAAACTCTGAAAGGAATCCCTAATCGCGATCGACTTTAAACTAACCAGACGACACATGAAAGACCATTTGAAATGATAGACTATAACAGAATAAGTTCATCTCATATCAATCAATAGTTTATTGTTTGCTCTGTTACTTAGTAGTTGTAAAAACAAAAAAACTGATCCAGAACGTGATTCTGAAAGTGATAACTCTTTCCTACTCGTGTAACAGCCATGTATATTGTTGTGGACGATGAGGTTTGCATGATAACAAGATGAGCGTCAGAGACGGGAACGAAAAGTCCCACTTTCTTTCTATCTTCCTCATTTTCTCGTTCTTTCTTCCTCTCTTTCTGTGTGTGTGTGTGTGTGTGTGTGTGTTTGTGTGTGTGTGTGTGTGTGTGTGTGTGTGTGTGTGTGTGTGTGTGTGTGTGTGTGTGTGTGTGTGTGTGTGTGTGTGTGTGTGTGTGTGTTATTCAAGGCCAGCACCAGTATTTAAAGAAAAGAGAGCAAGGGGTGGAATCAGACACATTTTGCCGACTACAGGGCTATGTGCGGCAGTTGTCTTAATCCGTTCATTGTCCCCCTAGAGGGCAAGAAATTGTCATTTCCAGTGCGACAGCATCGTGATCTGTTTGCCCGAGAAAACCTGTTTGGGGGTTGCTGACCAGAAAGGGCTGCGTTAAAACTATCTGGGGACTCCATTCATGCATGAAATAAAACAGGACTTGGGTTGTATCTCGTGCTAAACAACACAGAACCAGTGGATCAGTAATGGATCAGTGATTGCTCCTTACCTGGTCTTGTTTTTCGTGGTCAGCTCAGGTGTGTCCTCTTCTTTCTCCCGCTGTCTGTCACTCTCTTTCTTTCTCCGCTGTTTTTCTCTTTCTAAAGCTCTCATCCTCCTTCTCTTCTACTCGTCTTTGACTCTTCTTTCTTGTCCTCTTAATGGCATCTTCTCATTGTGTAACATCAAGCATTATTCCCCTCTCATTAGATCCTATATTGGCTCTTTTCACTGATTACATTGTTTGCAGGTCTGCTTTATCTAAATACCACATAAGCAAACAAACATTCCTCGAAATCACGGCTTCTTGGAGCCAGATCTTGTACCCGCTTTATCTAGACTTCGCCATCTGTTCATATGCTTCACATTATCCTTGAATCACAGACAGGCTAATAAGTTTTCTAGGATTAAACAAAATTGAGAAAGTGTTCTCAGCTGTAGTCTCTTGTGGGGTGTTTGACCTCGCCATAATTTAGGGACCGTATCAACCTCGTTGCCCCCCCCCCCTCAAAACCATACTCTGGAGTCGCTATCTAGTATCTCCATTATTTTCCTTTACTGTCTCTTTCTCTCGTTTTCCTCCACTTTTTGGGTTTGTTTTGTTTGGAGGAGNGGGGGGGGGGGGGTTACGTGACTGATCCTTGTTCTCCCCTTCCGCATCGCAAGGGCTAGTTATGGAATAAACTGTCTCATTCTTGCTGTGCCTCACCCACCCACTAGATACACTCAGGATCAAACGTTTACAAAACGAACCTGAAGAACCAGTGGTTCTCATACTAATTGTAAGACGCCACTGAAATAATGAATCAGAGGCTAAATTCATAATGCGTCTCTTTGTCCAAAGGTAAATTCTAGCCATGGGGTCTAGAGTGAGCAACACCAGCGTGCTCAAGAACCTGGCGCAGGATTTACTGACTCATGAGGAGAACGAGACATTTAAAGAAGCCATACAGGCCTACCGGAAGACCAACTCTCTGACGTCACTGGTGACGCATCTGACCAAAATTGTGACCAATACGGAGAAACTGATGCTCCTGGTGGAACTGAGTGGTGTGCTGCCTCCACATCTGCGACCAGATTTCCACAAACTGTGCTGCCTTCATTTCCCCAAGTAAGTTATATAATATTGTTTTCATTGCAGAAGTTAGTATGGACCCTATACACATTTGATTATTATTTATTATTGTTTATCCTTATTTTTACTATTATTATTTATTGTTGTTTATCCTTATTTTTACTATTATTATTTATTATTATTATTGTTTATCCTTATTTTTATTATTATTATTATTGTTTATCCTTATTTTTACTATTATTATTTATTATTGTTTATCCTTGTTTTTACTATTATTATTTATTATTGTTTATCCTTATTTTTACTACCTACCGTTTGTTTCACACAGTTACATTTAAGGCTTGGTGTTAAGTCTTAACTTACGCAACACCATTAGTCTGTCTGCACAAGCCCAAGCAATGTCTGCTTGGTGATACAGATTTAAATAGTCTATATAATAATGAACTACAATATGCGGGGGAAGTCTAACCCCATCCTTTATCAATTCATTATGTGACCAGGTGACTGGTAAGACTATTTCCTCATGAATGTTGCCATATAATGGTGAATGTTATGTACACCGCTTCCAGGTGGTACGCTGTTTCCATTACTTTCCCAAATAAGAGTGAATGATATAAGTGCAGGTTTCCATAACTTTTCCAGATAAGAGTGAATAATATAAGTGCAGTTTTCCATAACTTTCCCAGATAAGAGTCAATAAAATATACACTGTATTCGTTACTTTCCTAGATACTTTTAATGGAGAATGTCACATACGCTGTTTCCATTACTCTCTCAGATATATATATATATATATATATATATATATAAGAGTGAATGTCATGTACGCTGTTTTCAGATACGAATCATTTCTAACCTATTTCACACCTACGGCATTGGGCGAGAGAAGCCGTATCATCACCAAAGATGCCACTGGCCGGTTTCAAGTGGTATCCAGCCGATTGGACAAGAATTTTTATCTTCCGGTGAACCCCGTGAAATCCGACCAGCGCTCGCTGCCCGGAGAGAGCGGTATTGACGTCAGCAGTGACATAGATGACATCTCCAGACATGGCGACGGAGGTCAGAGTTCACCTGGGGGCACCTGGAAGATTGAGATGCGTTCTATGCGGAGTAGCAGTGTGTCTAGTCCTGTCACGCGCTCTCCAAGAGGCAGCAGGAGCGCCACCCCTACGGGATCTGCTAGGGGTGAGAATCAGGTAATAATTTGTTCCATATTTTTCTCCTTCCTTTCAAACAAAATCTTCCCAATGAGAACATCGCAAAATGATTTACTTCTGCTTCTCCTCTACGCATGAGACTCTGTACTATCATTTGCAGTCTAGGAAATAAATTTGAACTCAATTGCTTCGTGGAGGCCTTTACGTAATGAATACGGGAATGGCAGTCTCTTCTGGCATATCCCCAGGCCACTCTGAATCAGGCAATGAGAGTGAAGAATGGGTTAGGCTGCCGATGTTGGCAATGATAACAATAATGCAGGTTGAGGGGTGGGAAAGAAAATAGCTAGCTGTGACTTTGTTTAATGTCCACTCAGGCAAGTGGCCCTATTTGTAGATTGGTTATCAGATCTGTCCCAGTCTTAAGATACGAGACATTTTGCGCAGGAAACCCAGTGAAGCTTGGAGGGAAATGGGAAGACGTGAAACAAATGTCATAAATAAATACAAAGAACGCGATGGAATATACCCGGAGGGATCATCATACAGACTAGAGCGAAAGAACGTTAATGTAGGAATGGGGTCGTTTACAGAGATAGATAAATAGCAACATTGGAATATGCCAGCCAGTATTTGAAAAAGTCTAAAGTCTGTCGCTCGCAAGACAGGCAGTACTTTCATTCACTCTGTTCAAATAATTATTCTTTTTAACAATAAAGCATATCTGAATTCCACAGCTCCAACAGTCCTGGAAACAGTCTCAGACATCCTTGCCCACGGGCCAAAGCAGTGGAAGCAGCATCCGGAATCGAGCTCGTTCTCTGAGGATTCTGAGCGGTTCACTTCCTTCGGTGGTGGCACCTAAGGCTGACACGGAGACCAAGTAAGAAGCTTGGCCATTTTGGATAAAGGCGGGAGAGTGTTTTGAGACTGAATTTTAAAAAAAAAGGGGGGGGGGGGGGGGGAGGGGGAAGGGTGTGAGTGGAGAGAAAAGGTAACATAAGGAGAGAGAAGTACGTAAGTTTGACAAGTTCCAGATAAAGTATGCATGGCACTGCTTGGCACCATTCCTTTGTCAGTGACACACACAACAGTGTCTGGCTCTGTCTTTGGTGGCAGTCACGTCTTGATTTACAGTGCGGACTCCACTAATACAGTCACAGCCTATTCTATCTTTTCTTTGATCTTTTTCGGTGGTCCTTGGGCTGGCAATAATAATATACTATTGTGATTATTATTGTGACGGTGAATGAACTCTTAGTGAACTTACATGCAAAGGCATAGCAAGTCCCGGCCACATTCCGAATGTGATCAGATCATGGTAGATGAGGTTTGAACATGGTGCACTGAGAAAAAGACTAGACCACAGTGTGGTTTCGGGGCATACATTCACAAATTACAAACGACGGAACAGAGCAAGCATCAAACCAAAACTTACATCAACCAACCAACCAACCAACCAACCAACCAACCAACCAACCAACCAACCAACCAACCAATCAATCAATCAATCAATCAATCAATCAATCAATCAATCAATCAATCAATCAATCAATCAATCGGATACGGCCTGCGTTTATTTCACAATGAGAATAAGATTACAGAAGGAACTTGCATGTTATACTGTGATTGACCTCAACACTTTTCACATCTTCAACTTCTTGCACTGACGATTTATTGCGGCTTCAAGCAGATCTTACTCTGTTATGAAAACAAAAAACAACAAAAATGAAGTCAGTATGGGGAGGGAAGGTATCGCTCGACAATCAGAAGACAAAATATACGCGGAGTGTGGTCAATTGATTTATGCTCGCTGTTTCTTATAGGATGCAAGTTCAATATTTCACGTCTTTGCTCTCTGACTATTGTTCCAGAACTGATAACAAAGTCCGCATTTTGCTTCGGAGGCGACAGGACGGAAGTCTGGGTATTGGAATCATGGGAGGGAAGGAGTACAACTCTCCTATAGTTGTCTACCTTGTTGAACCCGGAAGTCAGGGAGAGCTGCAGGTCAGTTTGAGAGGTCTCCTTGACAACGAATAGGTCACCCAGTTTCTTCCTGTTGTAACAGAATACCAGATCAGCCTCACTGGATTCTTGAGGGCCCTAAACACCATTATTGTATCTCCACTGATTCAGAAGGCTACGGGGGTTCAGCGAAACTGAGTCAATTTTTAAGGTTCTGATAAAGCGGGAAAGAGCCCTAAATTTAACATGTCTTCTCCACTCCCCCCCCCCCCCCCNCCCCCCCCAAACCCCATATCCACCTCGTTTACACCGAAAGCAAATCAGCAATGTACTCAAATCAATAATCTACAGCAGAATATTGATAATATCTAATGAACTGGGTAGACGACAGTGTTCAACTCTTTTGTTCATGGGCACCATTATCCATATTTTCTAACAAGACAAGATCAGTGACTAGACTTCAGGGGTCGATCGTGTTAAAATAGTTGCTATACATTATACGTTAACGATAGCACAGTTGAAAAAGATATGCGCGTTTGTCTGAGAGGCAATGGGCTGCCAAGAGTGTACTGCTCACAGCTGAAGGGAGTACATCATCATCATCGTAATCATTGAAATTAAATATGATGTTGCTCAGGTGTGACATAAAACTTTTTGAAAAATGTCATCATCATCATCATCATCATCATCATCATCATCATCATTGTCAACACAGTGGCTAACATAACAACAGGAGACACCAGCAGGGTTTTATTCCAACCTGCCTTTTCCACAAGTAAAGAAAAAAAAATCTTATCACGTGGCTAAACTAGGCCAGTCGACGCCTACTATTTATTTACTTCGCAATTCAGGTTCCCAGTCATAAGGCTTGTATACCACTAACTAGACTATAGACAAAAGTATTATTCAGCCATTCAAGCTTTCCAGCCTCAGTCTCAGGCTATGCCAAAAAAGGCCTACGAGATTGTTTGTCCTAGCTGGTTGACTGATTCTTCGGAAGAGTGAATTTAACGTATTTCGTGGGCCACTATTGTGACTGTGACATCATGATCATCACCATCACCATCATCATCATCATAATCATCATCATTGCATTATCATTGTCCTATGTGGTTGGCTTATGCCTAGATAAATAAGCTTGAACTTGAACCTATCAGCTTTATCTCATCTTTTCGTGTGCAGGGTCTCCGTGTGGGTGATCGAATTCTGGATGTGAACGGGACGGATTTCAGCAACATTACCCACGCCGAGGCCGTGATGATGATGAGGAACGCGTGGAATATCATCATGATCGTGCAGCATCCAAGCGACACTAACGAGGTCGACTTCACAGACAGAGGTAAGGAGATGTCTGTATGTGAGCAGTCGGGAAGTGTGTTTGGGTCACGGGTGAACACTAGGTTCGCACGTGGAAGTTTGGGACCGATTCAGGCAGTAGGTATTTAAGAATTAAATTGTTGTGAAGTTAGCGTCCCTGTAGTGTAGTGGAAACACGTTCAGACTTGCAAGCTGAGAGACCCTGGTTCGATCCCCGGCAGGGACAGAAATTTTCTAGTGTAGTTTTTTTTCGGCCCTTCTTCTCAAAATTCATTGGTAAAATCCCTGGTGACACACTTCCTTAAAATAATATGTAACATTTAAAAAATTATCTGACTCAGCTCACCTTCCTCCCCCTTAAATATAAGAGAAAGAAGATTATACACTGTATTGCCTTTCCACCCGGTTACATGTAGATGGGTCTTGGCTAAAGTCATGAACTCACCAAAGCCCACCAAAACTTTCCTATTTGGACATTATTCTTTTCAACACATAAGCTAACGGTGGGAGTGAGAAAACAACTGATTTTAGCTGTTAACAGTAACATTATATTACATTTACCGGAGTTTTGACATTAGTAACGTCGTTAATACGATTAGCAGAATTTTATCCACGTGCCGGTGAGTTAATGAGACGACGCGTAAATGAAAATCTTGATCAAGACATAATGTGTCTATAGGAATTACGTAAATCAAATTACCTATCTGAACACATGAAGGGAAATAAATCCACGACACCGATGCATAGATCTAGGATTTCTTTATTCTGTGTTGACTCACCAGAAACAAGCTGAGGTGCTGAGGCTTGGTATGTCGCAATAGACGCAATTCATTGCAGACATTAAAAATCGAGTTTAGCAACAGATACAGGTGTAGGCGTTCGGCCTAGTTAGCGGTTCTCAGATTTTCACGATCTATGTGACAATTGAAAACGAATACAATCATGTATCTTGTAGCTCGTATTATCTATAATCGTGGCGGCTGCATGGTGACAGCTGTCAGTTCGACTTTACTCAATACAGGACATCTCCGATAGCAACGGATTTGATTTTGGCCTCATACTGACCTTTGAAATTCTATCGAGTACCGGCAGGGAGATAATATGAACCAGAGTATGAGGACCCGGGTCCAAATCAAAGAATATTCATGGAGTTCCTACATTCACAAGGCGATTTTACTGCGTAACGCAGAATGTCTACGACACAATGAGGGAGCCAATGAGAAACATTAATGCGCCCCGAGCGTCCCGAACTGACCTCTGCATGGACCTTCGTGGAGTCAGAAGAGTAATACGCCCTTGATCCCACTCGAACCCTACTAGTAATTTCTAAGGGAGATTATCAACACGAAGGCTTAGAGAATTGGACTTGGCCTGAGTTAATCTTAATCTATACATAGGTCTGCACACTTATGCTTTGGATGATGAAATCCGCCACTGCCAGCCTTTGTTTCTCGGTCAGACCGCCCACTGCAGATGATCTCATACTCAAGAACTTATAGCAACTCAGTGCACGTAACGAATGTGGTATTATGAGGTTTAGCTTGCATGTGTAAGTGTTAACGAGTACATTCAAGCAGCTAAAAGTATGTGGCAGGATGGCTAGGGCGTTGGACTCAGGATTAAAATAACATAGGTTCAAGTCTTGTCATGGTCATGTTATGTATACCTTCTGCATGCCTCATTCACATTTACCTCGGTCCACTCGTCTGTAAGGGGAGTAAATGGCTCATTCAAAAAAGAAAAAAAAAAATCTGAATGCTAGGACCAGTGCCCGTGAAGGACGGCGGCTCTGTATAATCATTTGGGAGTTGGGAAAGCCATTATGTAATCTGGTCTGCGACGGTAATAATAATGTGAAGTGGCGTGAACGATGCCCGTTTGTGTAATGATACGACTTTGCCCTTCATTACATTCATATCTGTCTGTATAACCCATTGAAGAGAGAAGTATGAAGAGAATGAAACAAGGAAAGAGGGAAATAAGCAAGAAAAAAAGGAAGGAGGGAAGGAAGGAAGGAAGGAAGGAAGGAAGGAAGGAAGGAAGGAAGGAAGGAAGGAAGGATAACAAAGAGGACTGAGAAGAAACAGGGAAGGAAACAAAAAATACAACATTAAAATGAGGGTAAAAATAATTTTGTCATATCCCTACAGGTAGCACAGGAAAAGCAAACCAACACCACGATGAATTGGAAGTTTTGTTGTATCCATCAAAGAAAGGAAAGCTTGGCTGTGGAGTCTACAGGTCAGGATGGAGATCTGTAGAAAAATAATTACTTTCACTCTCTCTCTCTCTCTCTCTCTCTCTCTCTNCACACACACACACACACACACACACACACAAACACACACAAACACAAGATATTCAAAGACCAGCATACTGACAGACCAACTGACGGACTGACAGACAGACAGGCGACAGTGAACACAATCCCAGTATTCACAGTCACAGAGACCAACTGACTGATTGACCGACACGCTCTTAAGAGAAGAGAATGAGGTACACGACATAGACAAAAAAAAAAAAATAGAAAGAGTAGCCTACTAGTCTAGGTGTAACTGAGATAGTCTAGCGAGACAGGAGAGTGTCACCATTATTGAAGCGCAATCCACACCGATGGAGCTAAAACTCAAATAAGCAAACCTACTTCAAACCTACTTGCAAATGATAAGAAATAGTTTCAAAATGTGTGGATAATTATTTAAATAATGTAGCCTGACTTTTTTTTTACTGTTTTGAATTAGTCACTACATTTGACCTACATATAAATACACCAAGTCTGATTCGCTTTCCCGACTCGTTATAGGCCATGGGTATGTGGTGTTATAAATAGTTATATGGTGTTACCAGCTGATGCTTGACTAATTTCCTACAAATGTTTACACACTAATGTCACATGATACCCAGAGATGACCAAGGGAACCTGACCGTCAAAAATGTTGAGAAGAACTCAGCTGCTAGCAAGGCTGGCTTGTGTAAGGGTGACCTGTTTGTGGAGGTAAGGGTAATTTGTTGTTTATGAATTTCTGTCTGGCTTAACACAAATTATTTAACTGTTATCCTCGTTGTTGAGAAAGAGATGTGGATAAGGAGTAAACATATCTTTGTAAGCCTTTTGAAACGCACATAAATGTGTATTGTGTAACCCCAACAACGTTACGGCCATACCGCACCGGCGTTGCTTGGTGGTTAAAAGAGGTGGAGGAGGGGAGTGGGGGCATGCATGGTAAATCTTTACTCAATAGCCTATCTATCGACCTAACCACAGTAACATCTCTTGCACAGCACTCCCAGGTAGGAGGGGGAATCGAGACCTGGCTGTAAATCAACTGATCTATTCTCTGATCACAACGGAGAGAGTTAGTTGAACTCATCATGTTTTTGTATATGTACGTAGAACATAGTTATTTAATTGGATCAATCTGGCAATGAAATAAAAGGATGACTGACTGAAGTTTGTAACTGAGTAAAATAGTAGGAAACGAAACAGATGAGGAGAAGTAGGCTATATTACAAACAAACAGTGTAAAACTGAAACTACGTGTAATCCTGTAACCGGATGTTATGACAGATTGATGGACTCAAAGTGAAGAGTATGACGGACAAACAAGTGGCTGCACTCACCAGTGTCAAGAGAATTCGCATCAAGATTCACCGGCCCGCTGGTAAGACAAACTACTGTAATCTTTGGTATTGTGGAGGACGTAAAGGCAGGGAGATGAAGGAGACAGATTGAAGGACAGGGGGAGGGCGGACGATGGTATGGGATTCTGGAAGGCAGGAGTGGGAGATACAGATGGGTGGACGAACAGACTGACAAACGGATGAATAGTATGGGCATGTAGACAATTATGAGAGATCCTGGTTTAGAGGTCACACCATCATTTACTGTTACATAAAATTTGATTCACATCGTGTTGCCGCCTGTTTTGTTGGCACAGATTTCAATAAATCTCACTATATGAGTACATCAAACTATTAGACTACATGTAGTTTAAGAATACCCAGATTGAGAACAAGCAAGCAAATATACAAGCCTGCAGCAAGCGGCAGGTCGGTACAAGACACGAAGAGCACATCAAAAGTAAGACACTAGACACTATCTCTGTTACTAGTAGTTTACAGATTGTTTTAAAAGTAGGACAGTGGGTGCACTGGCTCCATGTTTCTTACAGTTATATGTGTACAACGATGTTCATGCATTCCTTAATCAGACTTTACACATTTTTTTGTTTTTTGGTTCGTTCTTTCTTCCATCCAGCAGATAAGAAATACTCGGAGGCAGCACCTGTCCCAGTGGAATTGTAAGTTAATATTTTGTTGTTGGGGAGTACCCTGTGAGTTAAACATTTTCTCTAAGTAGCCAGTCTATACTACCACAGTGAACCAAATAATTTGCAGTGGTAATGATGCCACTTCTTCATGTGTGTACCTGGCAGAAGGCATTTCTAACTATAAAATGTCTTATTAGGAAATCATTAGGATTAGAGACAATATGTGTTTTAGTGATGGGCATTTCGGCGTTATTAAAGGTCTCTCCTGGATTCTGAAGATAAATTACTGCCAAACGATTGAAATACGTTTTAATGCATAGACTATAACACATGTAATTTCTGCTGCTACACAATCATAGTTAGATATTCTACGGCATTTTACAGTACCCTAGAGCGAACTGTCCTATTCGGAGACTTTCAAAAACCCAAACATATTTTAACCTTGGACTAGATGCAGAATGTCAGGCATTTGGTAGCAGCCAGACAATCCAATTCTCAGTACATGTAAATTTTACGTCCCCGCGGATGTTTCTTTTCCACATTAACTTAAAAAGACTTGATAACACCCCCATGATTATGTTGGCCATCATTCTGATTATCATACTTCATAGCCAATTGTACAAATCCCACTTCTGACCTCGTTCTGTTCGAGAATCTGGTCTGACTTCCTGTATTCACTGAGGGCTAGCTAGAGTGCTGCTAACGCTGTTCACCATGAGATGGGAACCTGGTCAACACAGCCCAATTTCACAGTTGGTCTCAAGGGTGATCCTGTTGTTAAGTCCCTCCTTAAATCAGCATGAAAATCTAGTTTACTGTTTCTTACAATCAAAAGTGAATGTGTTTGTGTTTTGGAGTTCTACCCTTACCACCCCAAGACTCTTGCCTGTCTTCCACAGTGACAACATGTTCTCTTCCCTGGCATTGGATTTGTCTCCCTTGGGACTAAGTGATGATGAGGAGATGGCTTTCGCATCCTCTACACCGCGGAGAGTTAGCAGGTCGCAGAGCGAGGACAGACGGCCCAACCCCTCGCTCCAACAACAGCAGCAACGTGGGAGAAGCAGTTCTCACGTTCGACCTAGCAATGCCAACTCAACAGACCAATCAGACAACGTCATACCTAAACAGGAAGTGGAAGTGGAGGTTCACCATAGTATAGACACGCCCACCTTAGAGAAAGATTCTGAGGCAAAGCGAGCTCCGCCTCCTTCTCCACCCCCAGAGCCACCCCACCAAGTTTCATCTCAGTCGACTCTCTCTGCTGAAGGGGCACAGCAAGCTTATAATAATTATTTGGCTGCTTATACAAACTACAACCAAAATAACGCGAATGCTTTAAACTCTTCACTTTCTCAGCAGCAGCAGCAGCAGCAGCAGCAACAACAACGGATGTACCGGCCTCGGGTCATATCAACTGTTGTGACGTCACAACCGCATCATCACTCCTCCTACCATGGGAAGTCCCTTGGACGGTACATGCCGAATCCCAACCACTCAGTGCTCCCCTCTCGTCTTGCCATGATGTACATGCCCGCCCCCGCCACCACAAGAGCGGATGGAGACAAAGACAGGTCTCGGACCAGGAAAAGGGGCGGGTCTAGTACCAGCTCCTCTGCATCTAGTAAAATGAAGCAAATCAGAAATAGGAGCCAATCTCCACATGTGACCAATAGTAATTCTGCCCATCCTCCACGCGACCGCGAGTTTTTGCGAGCCATTCAGAACAGTGTTGAACGTCGCCAGAGGGCGCACAGACTCTCAGTATATCAACTGCCTGACCAGGAAGATGACGCCTGGAATATCTTATGATTTGTAGCTTCATATACATATGTTATCACTGCAACGACAAAAAAAAAAGGTAATGGAGTGACAATTTCAAACATAACTTTTACATGGTACATGTACACAAGTTTAAACAAAAGCATTTCAAAAGTTTACAGTTTTTGTCATCCTATGAATTTTGTTCTCCAGAATATGCTTGTTTTCTTGTCTTTACATGGCTTGCGTTGTGATTTTCAACAGTTAACTCTACAAGAGAGGTCCTGTAAACGGATTTTAGATTTTTAAAAATTTGTTTTCCTTTTTTTCCAGGAGGTGAACTAATCTGTCACTTGTTAGTGATGAAACTCAGGGATGCAGATGAAAAGAACGAAATCCTAAAGCCTGAATTCCCAAAATTTTCTGATATGCGGACATTTTTTTAGACTGATATTTTTATTCCCTTTTTCTGCTCTTTTCATGATTGTACTGCGGTTTTCTACATTTAGCTCCACAAAAATGCAGTCTCGTAAATGGATTACACGGGCAACGTGGTATTTTTTTTAGGTAATAAAACATAACTGCCTTCTATTTATGATGAAAATCAGGGATGGAACTTGAGAAAACCAAATCACAATGTCCGAGTCCCCAAAGTTCCCTGAAATTCTGAGTTTTCAAGAATTGGCATCCATGATATGACATTTCTTCGTGACAAACTCTCAACGTTTCTTTCGCACAATCATGTGAGCTTCAGTTTAGTAAAGAAACAATTGTTATTCTTGAATCGATCCATCTGTAAAATCATGAACTCATGATTTTATATATTTTATCCCGTCAGAATACAACACCAATGTCAGTGAGGGAATAGAATGGCCATGCTGTATGGTAGTCTTAAGTCGTTATCAATACAACTAGGCCCGACAATGTTAGAGGACAATACCAAATATCCCAACATGAGATAAAACAGTGAAAAACTATTCATTTAAAGGATACTGTGGTTTTGAGGATGGAATGTATGAGTATTGCCTGTTCAAATCTTTAATAAGTTTGCATGCCAAACGTGCTTAAAACGCCGCTCAGTAATGCTGTTTCAGTATGACCCAGTGATCAAAAGAATTTTGAGTTTTGTATATGATGATGCTGAATGGCTGAACATAATTGTTGGGCGAAAAAAAAAATACTCTATCAAGAAAACCATTTCATTTAATTATTTATAAATGAACAGATCACTCTCTATTTCTGAGGATATTCTGTAGATGGACAGCCTTATTTGCAAACTATACTTCTAATTCATAAATGAACCTGGATGTCAGAGATCTATGTTCCCAAATGTTTCAAACTGCAGCAGTCATTTAGATATCTTGATTCTTTGGCTGGTTATATTATTATGGTAGTCTTTAGTCCCATAGAGTGGTTGGAGACTTTCAAAACTCCAAAATAATTTCACTAGATAAAGAACATCAGACTGCGGGTTTTTAAAAAGGATTAATAGTAATATTTTACATCAATTTTGAGTGTCTGGTGGAAGCTGTGCTCCAGATAAATTAAAAGAAGTAAGAGAGGTATCAGCTATTGTTTCATACTGGCACAGACAATCAAATTCCCTGATAGTTAGTGACTGTCTCACAAAGATTGGATAGTGTATTTATGTATATTTGTGCTCTGAGCTTTTCAAACGGGTTATCTCCACCTGGAGGGTACTGTACCCAGTTTGTTTGCATTATCTTCATGTATAAGAATCACATGTTGTAATATAAGCATGCATATAAAAATCACATTTGATGTCATACATCATGAACCTTATTACTGGCTTGATTATAATGCTGACACCTCAGTATAAAGTGATTGTATCTATACTGTGTTTCCATCTGCATCTGTATGTACAATGTCTTAGTGTGTATGCCTGCTTCAACTGCTTTTCTGCATACATTTGCCTTCAATAATGTCACATATAGATTAACTAATGAAAGACAAATATTTGACTAATGTGCTTCAAATGACAAAGAAAGGAATGAAAGCAATAAGGAGACATATATTTAAAGAAGATGGGAACAGAACTGGAAAAAATCTGTTAAACAAACACTTCTTTCTTTCATATTCATGGATATTATTATTTTATTCTCATAACAAACATCGTCTCAGGTATCAACAACACAGGCATTGTGCCAGCCTGCATACAGTCACACAGAACAATGCATGAAACTACAACATGCATGCAAGATCATGACAAACTCATGAAGATGCCATGGGACTTATGAACTAAATGCCAAGGACCAATTCAAAAATTCAAGTTTGTGAAATGCTCAGATTCATCAGTGATAGTACTCCAGCATTACAACAGGTATGTATGTGTTTTTTAGCACAGCAAGTTCCTTGTCATAAGGTCTTCCTATATATTCTGAAGAACCCTGATAACACAGACACCCTTTGACCAAGTTCTAGAATGTGTGTTATCAGAAGTTTGTGTTAATCAGAATGCGGTTTATTTGGAACAAAATAGCTAGAATTTGTGAATGAGTGTGTACCATGCAGGGAATGTTTTCGGCTATTACTGTGTTATCAGGGTTCCACTGTATATGGAGTTCCTGAAGCATTGTCTCAAGCACTCAAAAGACACCAAAGTAAGTCACTATGAAAAGAAATGTCATCGACATACAATAATACACTCTCCTTAAGTATCAAACTCTTGAGAATGTCTCATCTATATGTAGTCCTACACAAAGAAGTGGGATTTTTCAATGGGGTTGTGGGTTAAGCCAATGGATAATTTTACAAGATTCCACTACATCATTTGATATCAACTCTTGAACCCTGGCTTCCTGGTGAAAATTATCTAAAGACTAGCATTCCTGCATGCAAACATTTGGGATTCAGCTCTCCTGTTATTAGAAAATTTGTGGAATACAATGGTTCGTTTTCTTACACATTTTGTTTAAGTGTGCCATTTTTTTTTGTAATGAGCAGTTCTTCAGCATTGTTCAACGTGTGCATTCAATAAATATAAAACCTATAGTCTTGGATAATACTATGTGCCAGAGTTGACCTTTGATCCTGATTTGAGAGGAATATAAACCCAGCCATTCTTGGCATCTTTTAACCTCCACCATCTCCCAAGTCTGTGTTCCTGGCCAATAGCTGCCACCAAAAACTCTCCATTGCTTGAAAACTTTAAACTGTTCACAAATCCTTTCTGTTAGAGAGAGAAACAACCCAAATATGTGAATAAAAACTCAAGAAGTCCTTCAGGGTCATGTCACATGTAATTTGCAGAAGCTATCTGCATTACCTAACTACACAGTACATAAAAATAATATGCTTGCTAAGCAGCCAAGGTAACATATCCCACAATGTTCATCAAAAGTCTTTCAGTGCTACTGTGGAAATTAATCTTTTGGACTCAAATATTAAGAATGAAGGGCAAAATTAATTTTTGCATAAAGAATAAGAATTTAAGCAATAAAAAAAAAAATCTTAACTGCTAAACCAGTTTTGCAGCTTCAATCAAAATGTCCCTTGTACCTCCTGATGTATCAGCCTGCTTTTCTCTGAACAATTACCAACAGATTATGTGTTTCTTGAAACTTAAAAGATGGATTGTACTAATTTATTCAAAACCTGGCTTAAATTTTTCAGTTTGAAGTGTATCTGCATATTCAAGGGAGCAATCCATATTCTTATTTCTTTATGATTGGTAATTCTGCCACAAATATGACCATGATGAGACAACTCACTCACCACTGGAACCTGGAACAATGGAGATAATGACTTGAAATCTGCACCACATTTCCACAACCGCACATAGCCATCTTTTGAACCTGCAATCACGAGATCAACAAGATTTTAGCTGTAAATAATAGACTTGGCAAAAAAACAAAGCCACTTCAAGATAAGCTGCACCACATGAAATACTCTGTAATTCCAAATCAGGTCATGCTCTCATAAGAGTAAGTCAATGTACACTCCCCACCACACTGTGACCACTAATGGTGGAAAGAACTAGGCACGAGGTTTATTACTCAAAACAAAGTGTCTTGATTTCATTTCATGGCATATGGAAATAGAAAACACAACTATTTCCATGTGTTCAGTATGACAACATAAATGAAGGAAACTTAATTTTGAAGTTAACAAACTGACATTTTTCACTTCCTTTAAATATTTACTGTATGTGTCGAAATGGCTGAATGAAACACTTTTGAAGATTTGTGCACCAACTTTAATTTGATGTGAAGTTACAGATTTTGTATTAACCTATAGGACAACACCACTCTTCTGCTTTTTGTGTGATTTCTCAAGTAAGCTTAATTATCACTGACAAAAAATCTTCATCATGAAAGTGATATGAAGGGATTTTCAAAAAAGAGAGAAAACTGTGTCATATTAAACTGAAATATCCATTTAAACACTTCTCACACTCTGAGTCTGAGACGGATCAGTAACAGTGGCACCCGATGATGGCAACTTCAGTTGCACATGGCAAAACGAATGTACCTTCCGAGATGCCTTATTTGGCAGGCAGTAAAATCCACAGAATGAAAAGACCACACAAACAACATAAATCTAGCTATAGAAGTAAAAAAAAGAGAATCAAGAAAAAAAACATTTTCAGGATTAACCTCAGTAAAAAGGCCCAACAGCTGATCTCTACTTTGTGGGACACACGGGACTTTGACAAGACACTGAAAGCAAGTCCAAACCTAACTAATGGAAATACAAGTTGAGGGGGGGAAAAATTCAGTAAGCCACTCATGAAAGTTCTTTACTCGAAATTGTGTTCTTCTCTCTTGCCTGAACGCACCCAGAAACACCGGGCACCATGAGGTGAGTAGCACTCACTGTTCACGCAAGGCAGCCCCCCCCCCC
>JAWQUT010000052.1:244706-273606 GCA_033807755.1 Ellobium chinense | reverse complement strand
TACTAAACACGAAAGAACAGGGGTTTCGGTGACAAACATCCACTGAATTACACACTTACTACGTTGTTAATAATCTAATTCAAAATGCGAGCTGGAGTGTATTACTTATCAATTTGTCCATGATTAAAACATAATAGACTACCTTAACTGGAAGAAATACATGATTAAACGAAATCGACCTTGACCGTGCGGTATTAAACACGAAATACTTGGAGTTTACATAACAAACATCCACAACATACTCTATGTCTGCTTAGTCGCTCTAATTTATAAATCCCATGCTAAATTGAGCATATGAACACTATGGAAATAAATAGTTAATCCATCTGCCCGAAAGGGAAAAGGAAATACAAACTTCCATAGACCTGTAGTGGTCGTGCGTTATTAAACACTAAACATTTCGAGTTTATGTAGCGAACAATCCAGATCTATCCCGGCATGTAACTTTCACAGATTTGTCCAGCAACCTGACAGTGGAATGACAGGAAAACTAATGAAACAAAGTTCTGCCTCATCAACGGTGATTAACAAAACAATATAACCACACATTTCTACGTTAACGTCACCGCGTACGAACTAAACACAACAATCGTCGTGTTTCGACGACGAACATACCCTTTACCGTACCTTTGCCTGTCTTTGGCACATTTATTACCACGTATAGAGCCTAGAACTGTCCAGAGCGGCATTTTCGGCAGATTGCTTAAAGTATTCATAACAACAAGGCAGTCTACACATGATTTACACACAATTAGCGTCATGTACGCAACTAAACACGAAGACAGGTTACTGAGGACTCATACTTTTGTAGTAAATGGTGCTTTCACGATCTATTTGTTTGTTTTTATGTCATGATAGAACCTTTTAGGGTACCCTGGGTAGAAAAACACACTTCCCAACTACAACGCACACTACCTAGAGGAAGAATGGACGTACGCACATTGTGACAAATAAACACCAAACTTACCATTCATATTGTCGCCGTTCTGCTCCATGAACAAAGATAATACCGCCTCAGTGTAAACATGTGCGATACTGCTGTCACAAAATCGCCTCCGGATCTCTCGCAACCGCACCACTCGAACTCAATGACCTCTGAACAAAGTCGTACGCAACAGGCAATAAACCCGAAACGGGTGAGTTGACCAACGGACGCCTCGGGACAAAGAAATCGTGCACCCGTAGCGTTCTTTCTTTGTGTGCAGACAATATCGTCAATGCGCCATTCAATTTGAGCTGTGATCGGATCCACGTGGCTGTATTTCCGTGATTCCAATGAGAAACAAAATAGTACGGCGATAAACACCAAAAATAACGTACCGACCGCCATTTTTTGAGTCCCCCTCATACGCTTCTCGTTGAGGGAGTGAACTCCGCTACCATTCAGTACTTCAGTTGAATATTCGTGGAATGCAGTGATGGTGTCAAATCAAATATCATGCAATCCAAATTAATTTTATGGCCTTCATATCACAGCACCCCTAAATGTGTCACACTTTTCACAACAAAATTGAAACAAACCAACCACATAAAAATGCAATAAAATTTTTGTAAACAATTTTTATTGAACAAAAATGGTATGGATGAAAGATAAAACATCTGTGAATCAGCTTTTGACATTTTCTGTCAACTTGTGATATTATTTAAGATCACAGGAAGCAGAGAAGGGGCTGACATGCTGTTAACAATGGTGATCACCAATTTGGGTTTTCACCCATATTTAAATTAACAGTCACTGATAGAACAGTCTAGCTTGCCACTGTTGCAAGTCTGCGAGTTCTTTTCAACGATAACAACCGATGTCAAAGAATTACGCGATGAGCGGAAGGATTTCCGTATGTGGGCCATCCTCAACATGCAGGGAAAAACAAGATTGTAAGATTGGGATAATCAGAGAATAGAACCAATCTTGTGGCTAAACCAATGACTAAATGAACTGCATTAATGCAAGAGCGGTCCTGTCCCAGGAGATAGCCGTAAGATTTTGCACAAGGACAAGACCACTTTTCTGGCTTTGTACATCAGTCATCACATGCCACAGAAAGCCAAGCCCTTCTTTTTTTTATACCAGCCCCTTCAAAATAATCACTGTATTGCTAATAACACTAATGGAGTGTTATTGGTATCTGTCTGAAGCATGTTGTAAGATGGCATTTTTGGCATATTGTCTAAATCTTTCTCGATGAACTTATTGGGCATGACTCAGAATCGTTTTTTCGTAGCCTTTTTTTTATTTTTAACCAGCGTCCACAGTTGTTGAGTCAACAGTCAAATCAAAATAATGTGTCCAACTTGTAGTCTAAGTCTAGAATCTGATGTTCTAGACCTAGTCTGACTAGACTGACTAGAGTAGATCTGAGTAGTCGTAGAGAGATCTAGACTAGATCTAGACTCTAGTCTAGCAGTCTAGGGCTAGGCTAGATTTTATTCTGGACAGACTAGTCTAGACTACTGGAGCGGAGGCATCGGATACGTTGTCTTAAATCTTAAATGTGTCATACCTTTGACCCGTATTTCCTCTTCCTGGATTTAATGAAAAATGACATTATGTGGTTGTGCGTGCTTCCTGCTAGATCGAGGCAATCGTACAGGGTTGATGACACTATAGACTGTCAAATGAAGTCAACATGTGGTGGGACTTCCTTAGTTAAGATTGTACGAATTGCCCAGTTTTTTATGCTCGTTGCGGTTCACTTTTAAGCTACACTTTAAATATTTTTTTTAAAATTTGGTCATATATATTTGCACTTCGTTTCCATTTCTATCGATTAGAATATAATTATTTAAAAAAACGCAATTAATCATGACGATAACTGATAATTGAAGAAAAACGTCGATGCCCTTCGACAAGATGGAAAATTTTCTTACATTACGCTATATCTGGGCAGCAAAACCTTCACCTAGCCTAACTTTGGCTGTGTGATAACCGTAACAGTACAAAATCTAGATTTTGTCTTCGGCCTTGGTTAAATTCGTTCTATTCATAAATCAAATCAAACTGAATGTAAACACATGTCACCTCGACATTTCTAAGCCAGAGCAGATGTGACATCATCTCAAGAGACTTGCAAAAAATCGATCATCAAGAAATTTCATCTGATACTGAGCGGTTTTGGACAAACATAATAGTACAAAAAGTAAGTCTTTTTTTTTTTCAGAAGGTCCCATACAGAATTTTAAAAAATATAGCTGTTCAAATTTGGTCTTCGGTTCATTTTTTTTTTTTATCATTTACCAAGGGATATAAGAAATGGTAAAATAAGGAAATTTGCTGGCCTAATCAAATGATTTTGGTAATCAGATTACTCAGAAAAAAAAAAAAACCACGAAAAAAAACACTGTTGACAAAAAAAAAAAAAATTTATAGGTAGGACATGAAAGAAGGCATATATATTTTCATATGATTAACAAACTTTTTTGTTTATTCCGTCATGTAGACACATGTATTTAGTGCCAAATTGCATACATCACTAATTACAAATTTACAAAATAACACATTTCCTTTCATAAACTACATAAATAACAACAAACCAGAAAATTAAATGCATTTCTTCACCTTTAATAAAACATGTAACCTATGGTTAAGATTCATTGTTCTTGTAAATTAACAACAGAAGCTCCTTGAATCTGAGCCTATTCATTTGTATATTTGGTATTTTTTAACTGCTCATAAAGTCATGTTTTTTCATTGTATTTAATGAAATGCTTATGAGATAAGACACAAGTTAAAGATGTACAAGGACGGCTTCTTTCTCTCCTGCAGGAGGTGAAGGAGCTGGACAAGCAGCCAGTTTGTCACAGGCAAGTCTTGTGGAGGATTCTTCAGACCACCTTGTCCTGTGTAGGAAGCGCTCTTTGAGGGCTTGATAGACATCATCATCTGGAGATGCCAAATCATAAAATAAATAAATTATCATTTCAGAATACTCTACTTATTATTTGAAAAAAAAATAATAATCTGATATAGCCCTTACAAAATTTCAAAGTGAACTCGCCCTATACCAACTTAAACAAACTGGCGACCAATCCTCGGTTCAAATAATCAGTAAATTCCAGTTTCGTCATCTAATTTAGCCATCAAATAATAAAATCAAATACTTAACTTACGTGAATAGGAAAGAATTATCAATGATATTATCGAATCGATATTCATTTCTACCACTGGAGATGCAAAAAAAAAAAAAACTTCATCGTTAAAGACAGCGCACGCATGCTATAGTGGAAACTGCCGTTAGAGTGCATTTTCGGACTCCACATTATATAGAAAATTGAGTAATGAAATAGTACTGTAATTGGCGTATTTTGTTTGAGGAAAAAAAAACAACAAAAAAACACTTCATTTCGTTGAAATGACATCATTACTTACCAACAAGGGCCTTGGAATCCCTGAATCATCTAACAGTTGTGGAAATTTGACGTGGCGAACACCGCGACTCACCGTACAGAATCCAGATAAAAAGAGGAAGTGAACATTGAGACAATTTTTGTGAGCAATCGGGACATGTGTTCAGGGTCATGGGTGAACACTATGATCACACGTGAATTTAAGGATGATTCAGGCAGTGGGTCTTTAAGAGTTAAAATACTGTGAAGTTAGTGTCCCTGTGGTGTATAGTAGCACGTTCCGACTTGCAAGCTGCGAGACCCTGGTTCGATTCCCGGTAGGGACATTCAATTTTCTAGTGTAGGTTTTTATCGGCCTATCTTCTCAAAATTGATCCTTCACAATAATCTGATAAAATCTCTGGTGACACACTTTCCTAATATAAAAAGTATGTAACATCTGAAAAATACAAGTATCAGACTGAGCTCACATTCCTCCCCTTAAATGATTAGAGAATGAATGCTATAATTATGCCTTTCCACCCGGTCACACAAATACAGAACAAAATGGGATTTGTAAAGATTTCTCAGTACCGTGGTAAAGTTAACATAAGACAAAGACATCTGTGATAGCCAGATAAGGGAACAGATTCATGTGGCCATTTCAAATAAGTAGCCTCAATACACAGGTGCACAGTACAGTGGGCGAGAATCAAGGTTTTGTGGCCAAAACTAATTTCTCTGGAACTAAATAAGACTGGAACTTGAAATTTGGCACAATGAATATTATGGAGTCAGTGAATTCAAAGGTGATATTACTTTTGTTGTCCGGACGCTTAAAATGGATAGCAACAGTGATTTCTACCTTGTAACAATGTGTTATTAGGTTTTTTACTTAAACTAGCCATAGTTACCATGCATTAGCATTTCATTAATTACAGATATAATTTTATGGACTTTGTCTGGTTGCGATGGATGCTAAAATATGGTATTTCGTTAGTTACCAAAGAATGTCATTGCTTTTGGCAATGTTAAATTGCATTGCAATAGTTCTATTTTTAGAAACGATATTTTTTGTTCCAAAGGAGAAAAAGGACAATTATTTCTACAATACCTTAATTATAGATCAAAGAAATGAATATTACTATTCTCCAACAAATGAAGTGCATCAGAAGGAAGTTTTCTATTTCACTTTTACTTCGGTCCAATGATTCTGCGCATGCTGCTGATTCAGGCGTCCGATGAAAATAGCAATCGGCGCGTCAGACTCGTGTTCGTTTTCACTCTCGATGCTTCTAGAAGAACTCTCTAAATCTTTTTAAAATCTTTGTTTCGTAACCCTCGGCATCCTTGGATAACACGCCAATGGGCCGACGTAGACGAATTACTTGATGGCCAGGTATCAGAAGCTTATGAAGCCTCTGTGGGTCATACTCTTAGGATAGTAGATGAGCAAGTAGATAGAAAGCTTTACAGAATCACGACACTTTGCATTGTGCCGTGATTCTGTAAAGCTTTCTACCTACTTGCTCATCTACACTCCTGTTTTTAGCTTTACGGCAATTTCTTTACTTTTATACTCTTAGGATAGTGCTTGATAGAAAAATGTGTCATCTCCACAGTGCAGGCTTCGAAAGCATCAGAAAGATCAGCTAAGCAGACGGAGTGGCCAAAATAATATGACGTCTTTTCATGAGATTTAAATCCAGAGAACCCATTTCTATTTTAACATCCGAGATCTGAAAAAAAAAATCGTGTATGTCGCGGTTTCCGTCACTTGATGTACCAAAACCACCTGGATGTGGTGAATCAATACTAAGTCCAAGCCTATCCTTTAACATATCTCGTAGTTGTATATGTGCTTCTTCTTGCCATCCGCGGAAGTTTTTGAGTCAGCGTCTTGTGCCTGACACTTTTGAAATTAGCCAGTTTATATTTTAGGTGCAGCCAGATTCCATGGTCCTTATTCATGGTGCAATGTTGAGGGACCATACTGCAGCCCAGTTTCTTCAATTTCTTGATTAATGGATTCTGAGTAATTTTTGAGACATTTTTCATCTCCTTTATAGTGCATTCACGTACAAGATAATCATTTACGTCAGAAAAAGCAGTTGCCATCCTAAAATCGATCACTGTAAATTTGAGAAGGTGATGTGGAAGATTTGCAGGTCCTTAATTTTTGGTGGTTGTAGAATAACAGCATTTAAAAAAAAAAAGTTTTCTTCCACTTTCTTTCTTTTTAGAAAACATAAAATATAGAAATACAAAACAGCTCACAACGTTTAATATTTGCATGGAGTTGTTTTGCCTACTTGTTTACATGTAGACTATATTGTTAAGTATTGTCTTGGATACAGGAACATGGAAGGGCAAATTTGCCCATGCCCCTATTTAGGTAGTAAAAGGTTGGGGTAGAATTGTCCTACTTGAGAGTTTCATTCATCCAATATTCATAATTCCCCCCAATTTGATGAAGAACATCCTCGGCTGCTGTCATACATCTAGTATTAAAACATTTCAACTATGAAAATTACGAGATGATACTCTCACTATCCAGGAAAACAGATTGTGTTTCCAAACTATGTGTCCCTTGTGAGCTTTGGCATGCAGCTGGTTTCACTTATACTGGCAAGCAGATACATAAAACTGTCTAAAAATCATTATCTGAATACCATCACAACTTTTAGCACCTTACAAAATGACTGAGCGCAATATTAATTTTTCAAAAAAAGAGGGTAATGTATAAAGTCAAAGAAAGCAACCTCAGAATAGGATTATTTAATGATGTATTTACGCATCATGAATTGACAAAAATATTCAGTTTAATCAGAAAAACAAAGCTTGTTATCATATGAATTGTTTCTAATAAGTAGCAGATATATAAAGCAAGCCTAAATTTAGATCAGATTAATCTTAAATTAGCAAGTAACATTAACGAGGGAAATATGGGCTGATTTTTGGTGCAAATTCTACCATTATAGCAAGTAATCTATGTGTTTTTCTACTCATTGTGATGTCTTTGTTGAAAGTATTGCAAAAAATGTAAAATCAAGGAACATGAAATTATAGGGTTTTGGCCACCATCTGGCCCACTGTGAGATGGTGACAAAACCAGGCTCCATCACACAGAAACAGTGAACAGCCAAATGGCAAAACAAGAAACACACAGCAGTAATATGTATGTTTGTTTATTATCATAAAAAATGTCATAAAAATTATTGTTCATTTTACAAATACAATGCAAGTAAGCTATGCAGATGTTCCATACAATCAGTGACTAAAATTGATGTACAATCATGACCTGTCTTAGAGACATTCTTAAGTTGAGCTCAACATAATAATGATGATGATGTTTATAAAAGCAACCTCAACATGACATTCTGACAATGACTATTCAGTCTTTTGTTTGGAACACAAATAGTAAAATAGGCAACTAATACATACTTTATTCTTTTTTCATTGAAAGCTCATGACTCTTTCAAGCGTTCAGGCAAAAATAACCAATGATCTGACTATTGCTCCACAGCTTCAAGACTGGTAGCTAGAAAGTAAAGAGGTTTGTGCTGTGCTACAGATAAGCAGCAAAGTACACATTATACATTTCTGGACATTGCCACAAGTTACTGCGCATTCTCTCCTGATTTTGCGGACTAAAATAATCTGAACAAAACCTCTTCCCAGTGGCTCAAGTTGGCCCTGTTGTGGGAGCATCTTCATTAATGCCTGCATTCTCTGAAACTCAATAATATCCCAATACAGCACATATTGAAGCTGGATGAACATTTTGAAATATTCAAGAAGTCTTAATAATTGCACACCCATTTAAGTAGCTGTAATTAAAATAGCTGGCTGGCTCATTGAGCCAAATGATATCAGGAATTCTCTACAAGCCATTTTCAATGTATAATGTCATTCATACATGCCAATTTCAAAATTCATTGAGAAGATACATTGACAAAATAATGACCACTTGGCACTAGAAAGAAATGTGATGTAAAAACAAGACATTTATTGCAAATCCTGATGTTTTTACTACAAATACATTCAGAAGAAAAAAAAACAACACCTCTACTCTGCCCATAAAACCACATTACTGTTCCGGAATACTACTGCTGCGTTCTTGTATCATAAGAATTATACCATAAATAATACTTCTAACATTGCAATATACACTTGGAAATTTACTACTACTTTCAGTCTGGGCACAGCTGATAACTTCAAGATCCTGAAGATGAGTGATTATATAACTTATCATTCTGTTACACCTTTCATATCTGACAACATGCGTTAATCTATGCATCCACACATAAATGCACTCTGTGAAGAGCACCAGGAGTATCTTAAATCAGTGTATATATATATATATTACATCCACACATCCACACAGAGTTCTAGCAGCCATCCTAAAATCAGAATGTCACTGTCATCCTGACCAGCTTCTGCAGACTCAGTAAAATCTCTTCAAGACCCCAACACCAAGTTTTTGATGCAGCCAAAGCAAGCACCGTACAGCAATTTCATCTTCACAACAAAAGTAAGATAAAAACAGCATTCCTCAATTTGTACAAAGAGATCTCACACACCTCAAATCTGATATTAGCTTAATGAAAAAAAATGTATATTGTGCAGCTCACCTCAAACTTCAAGACAAAACTTCTGTACAGTATACATGTCAGATAATTATCGACCAACCATTAAGATCAAGCCACCCATCCGGTTAAAACAATGACAATATATAATACATTCCTTCACCAATCAATCACTCAACTAAGGTTATTAACTTTCATATCCCAGTTCAATTCATTCAACTTCATTCTGTGATGAGTCAGTAAATTGCATAAAAAGCTGGTCTGTCAGTTGCTTTTCTCTCGGTCAGCCAAGCTCAGTCAAATATCCACAACATGTTCAGCCCTGACATGCCCAGGTTGACTCGACTGAAACAGAGGTTTGAAAACATTATTGCATGTCACACGCTGAGATATAATCGTATCTGTTAACTATAAATTCATATACAGTTGAGTCCACCTAATCATGTTTTCTCATAATTCAACCACAAATGTCGTTTTTTTTTCCCCCCTTTTTTGTGCATAGTCAAGTATCCCTGTTATTTGATATAAATAATATGCCTTGTGGGTTTTCTTTAATTCCAACAGATTCATGATGCTAAAAATGTAAAATTGCTGTAGCTGTTCTCCTGCATAACACAAAACCCAATAAATTTTCACATACAGAAGCTGTCTTAGAGGGCAAGGATAGTGGCCAGTGTGGGAGGATAGCTAGGGATGTGTATTATGCAGCATTACACCATGATTAATTACCAGGGGTGGAAGACACACTGATAATCAAGTACTCAGTGAGATGGCACAAGTGAACTATTATGCTAATGTACATTATGTACATGGAGTAGTACGAATCAACTGATAGTACTGCTTGCTGGTTATAAGAACATTGCAGAATAAAACCCGGAAAAAATTTCCCATAATAAGAATAAACTGCAGCAGAATGAATGGTAATGGTGTATCTGAGTAAGTCATATTGGACTTTAAGACATTGACTGAGACAACAAAAGAAGCCAACAGCATGAATCAAACTACAAAATGATTTGTAGTGAAATAGAATGAAGGCCAGTTAGTCACTCTCATAATTCTTCACTTTCTTCTGGCCTGAACCCTGTCAGCATACCAGCCCCACAAGGTGGGTAGAGGTACTGCTCACGCTCAGTGGCACACATGATAAAGAGAGAGGGGGAGGGGGCTTTCCCCAGAAAGGGACAATGACAAGGAGACTTTCTTCATAACAGTTCTTCTCATGGCTCCACTACTCAAACACTGTTGATATCCACCCAAAACGGTCTATTTCGGGGCTTACAAAGTAAAAACTATGGAGCAAAACATGCCAAGGCACACTCATGACATGGTTAACAGGCATACAATCCAAGTATTAGAATAACTGAAAATCTGTTTCAAGTTTCACTTTCTGAATCTTATAAAAGAGTTAAAGTGATATTATTCATGTAGTCCTCTTTTTTATTGAACAAGTACAACTAAAGTTTATGTAGGAGTGAAAAACATAACAACTGGGCCTGTCCCTCACATCAATCATACATAAGAATACAAGAGTCAGATGATACTCACCCAAGCATCCCACTCTCTTTTATTTTGATGTGATACAGGAACAACAGCATTGCTTGGAACATGTTGTTTCTTCCCTGGCAATGACAGAACAAAGAAAATTGATATCACACTAGGTCTTGCTGCTCCAGTATTTTACAAACTCCATGTATCTTATCACTGGCATTGCTTTCATTAGATAAGAATCTAAGAAAAGGGCAGATAAGGACAGAACTGACAAGAATGGAATGATCAGTCAAGTATAATTAATCCTCAATCTTGATGACCTCCACATTTATTTGGATGTTCCATAACAAACAACAAAATCTGCTTCACCTGTCTGTTTACACAGTTCATTTTCTTATGTCCCAAGAATCATAAAATTTGTTTTCAGCTTTCACAAACTGTGTTACTCATGATATCAAAATATCTTTCTTGTAGGGATACTGGTGATGCTTAACTGTCTAAAGCTGACAGTGCCAATAGATCTTTGGTGCATGACATGGTTAGTCTAATCCAATTACACGCATTTGATAGGCAGGTAATACCATTATGTAACCCAGCTGATAATATAAAGCATTTCATAATAGAGGACACAGGTCACTACACAAGCTGCAAAGTCTCACCTTTGATAAGTTGAAGGTCTGGGAACCAATAACCACCTGGAAATGTGGAGGGTTGATGTTGCTCTGGTAAATCTGGAAGTTGTCTTTCCTATCAATATCTGCATTAGATGTTTAAAGTAAACTCTTTAGTAAGTGGCAACAAGTCTCAGTGCACAGGCTCAAGAGAAGGAACAGGCCCATCAAGGGTGCTAGCCTTAAAACATACTGAAAAACAAGTTACATCAATGGTTTTCATGTAATTTTATTACTGGCATCAATGAATGCTATGCTTTTGGTAAGCTTGGCTCATAACTCTGGACTCTTCATTTTGCCAAGGCGAAGTCATAAAATGAAACACTCTTTGCACTTTATTTTGATAAGGCTATCTCTAAAATGTAGTAATTGGTTTTACTTAAAGTCACCTAGGGCAAGATGGCCCCATTTGGACAACTGATGAAAACAGTGCACATTACACATTTGAATTAAAAATGATTCTGAACTTTTTGTGTCTTATCCATCCTGCAATTTCGAATTTTTGAAACACTACCTCTCCCAAGATACTATGCACTGCAGTTGTAATACTAGGAAATACTCTGTATTACCTATGCAGATGTGATCCTATGCAATTAGTTCATATTTTTACAATCTAATACCTCTTCATACATTGGTATAAATATCTCCATTTGGGCAATCCTTAAGTGTTCACTATGTGTCACTTACTCGGTTTGTCTGGAGTCTTGACAAAGTACTGAGATGTAAAGGATTTGCCATCAGGGTACTTGGGCTGAGCAGGCAGACGTGAATCAAGATAGCAGCAGAACAAATGCATCACTAGCTATTGGGTTGAAAAGTCATATATATGTATGTTACAGTATGCAGGAGTTTCAGTACAAACAAGACGAATGATCACTTTGAAAGCTCATTCATTCAAAAGTACCCATTCCACCACACAGTTATGATAAGATCAATTGTTCTTACCAATAAGCTGAGAGGACTTCCTAGTCACACATTTCATGGTGCCCTTTTTATTTAAAAATACCACAATCAGGATTCCTGAATCCACAGGAATTATCTTCTCTGGTGACTCCATTCAGTTAACCATCTCAGAGATACCTTTCCATCTGATCACAGCTACAAAATTTAAGTTGCATCACTGAGCAATCCAATTATCATCTCTAGCTGTGAGAATATGACCTGAATAGAAAAAAGATAATATAACCTATCAATAATTAGTCATAAAATTTATGACATTTTTTATGTCTCAATTCCTTTGTCGGTCTGCATCAGCTTCTGAATCACGATTAATACAAAATGAAAGCTTATAAGTTGCTCTAAAAGCACGCAATTCAAGCAACTTACTCCAGCATCTGTTGGCAAGTGCTCACTCCAAGGCTTTCCATAGTTTCCTCCTTTGTCCCAGGTGAAAGCACTCATGCTGCCTGTGCTCAAATCTGGTAAATGAACAAATGTGTACACTAATTTAATAGTGACTGCTGCTGCAGTACAGTCAAACACATATGAGTCTAATTCACAGTACCTCAATCAAGCCCTTTAGACCTAACTTTATTTCTCTCAATCATTGCTTAACATATTCTTTGAAATTCGGCCAACTTGATCAAGATGAAGTGGACCTGAAGAATTTGATTAGCATGCTCGATTGTATTATTAACACACATCAAAAGGCTTCATTTTCATTTAAGACTTCCATCTGAGAACAGTAACTGCACAGATCTCTTGTACATATGAAGCAATGTATATTTACATGCATGACACTTCACTAGAATTGAGACTATGTAGTAAAACTCTTATGTCATAACATTAACACCAGTGTTCTCCATCCAGGTTTCTCGATTTCAAAAAACATTTGCCAATTTTTCCTTAATATATATTCCACCATATAATTTTCTTCCTAATGACTCATATTTAGCACATTACCCATCATAACCAGACCATCAAATCTCCACAACATTACTGCATCACAGTGAAAAGGCGGGAAGGTGGGAGAGAGGAAGAGGAGGGGGGAAGGGGAAAGAAAGAAATATCTTTAAAATGTTATTCGACTGAAACTGCATGGAATTACAAAATGCCTTAGGTCTTATCTTTTCTCATGATCTTCTACAGAGATCCACCATTAATAATTAGATTAGGAAAAAAATTGTTCTAATATATACAAGCCCAAATGTGCAAGACTGGGACTTAAGAAAGTAAAAATATGGATGTCCTGCCTCACTATGCCTATTTTTTTTTACCTCTGATTCTGTTGCGAAGATATTCCTGATTGGCTGAGAAGTCCAGGTAAGGGACAACGCTGTTTAGTGTTGGTACATAATTTCCTTTCGTAAGAGCTAGCTGCTTCAGGGTGGATACTCCAACTTCTGCAGTTGTAAAAGCAGATGAGGATTAAATATACAAAATTTGAGTTATTGTGACTGCTACTGACAACTATGAAGAGTCCAACCTACAAAATACATATGAAAAAAATCAAATACCCCGCTTTCTTCAAACAGCTTATAGATACAGTAAGAAAAAAAACAACTCGGCATACATATAAATTAGAAGCTACAGGATAGTATGGCTTCATAAGAACATGATGGTATGGCTTCATAAATGTAACCTGTCTTGTGACCTCCTTTGCCATGTAGAATGAACATAATTTATCTTTTTTCTTACACCAAACAAAAACACAGAGATATGGCTCCAAAGCTACAATAACATGATAAAACTGTATTGAAACACAAGATAAAGAGGCAAAAGGGACTACTGAAACCCAGCAATATAACATATTATGTAAATGTACATGGAGGAGGGAAGGGGGAGAATGAGAGAGAGAAAAAAGGCTAACCTCCAATCTGAGTGTCTTCGCAACCAATTTTCTGCAAAGCTGCATTGACCTCTTCAATTTCTGAATTCAGACGTGATACAATTGTAAAGCTGAGCCACTGTGGACAAAAGTAAAATCCATAATTCAGCATACATGAAGATGAGATGGAATGAGACGTGGGGGGAAGGGGCATGCGGGGAGGCAGGATTAGTACAAAAGTCCAAAACAACAATTTATAGTTGGCAGACCCTCAGTGAATCAAGGCTTTAGAACATCACTTGAAAATAAAAGAAGAATTATATCATCAAAACTACTTGGCATAGACCAATGAGGGATATATATACTGTGACACAAAATAAATGACACAAAACTTCACAACACAGGCTTAACCAACAAATTCACAGTAAAGAATAAGGTTCAGGGTGTTTAACTCGATTAACATATTCAGACATAATATTTATATCACAACAGACTTTAACACTTATTCTACCATACCGCTCGCTTCCGCTCATGCCTCGTATTCCCATACCGCTCGCTATCCGCTCACATTCAAGAACGCCTACTAGCGCGTAATTTCAATGTTAAATTGCGAATGGGCGGAAGTACGAATATATATATAATAATACCGGAAATAGTATTTAGTTGGCGCGTGGGGGCAGTTGGATTGACTTTATCGACGAGTTTCGCTTTCTTTGCACTTTGAGTTACACGATGGCTGAATCCAGACGAAATGGTGGTGGAGATGAGTTCGATTTCATGCAAACTCTTATCGCTATTTGGCCTGTTTCAAGGCATTTTGCAGAGACTGTCATGTTAAAACACACCGGGAATAATGTGATAAACTTTTATTTCTTTTCACTGCAAGTTGGACTGTCTGAAAGGCTAAGACTTATGAGAGTGGAATTTTTAACATTTTTTGTGTTCAGAGAACGATTGGAGTAAATTAATATCCTCAAAATTGTGTTTTAATTAAAGTTCATCCATTTCTACAACTGCTGTGTAAGTTTCAGGTATGTGAGTGAAATAGATATTATTTGGTGGTGTTTTTTGTGTACCCACTATAATTTCTCACATTCAATGGGAACGAATTTGGGAATCAGGGGACATAAGAGGATTTTCAATATGGGAGAATAAGTGTTAATATCATTCACTTACCTTTCTCAGTTTCTCTGTCCAGATATAAAGGTCATCTTCTGTAACCCCATATTTCTTCCACACCTGTAAAGATTAAACAAGATAGTAAACATGTTCTTTTGTTAATGTTCATTTCTCATTGTATTTTCATTACAGTGTTTGGTGCATATACTTATCGAGGCCTTGCATATATGGCAAAATGAAGGCTAAATGTCAAGAAATTATCTCCAAATACAATTTGCTATGAAAGCAAGATTTCAACAGAACCAGTAATACCATCACACACCTGCTTAATCACTGTCATGGAATTCAACTATATCCATGCCTCATAATAACTCAGTGTTCTTCACCCTACACTGCAGTCTGGAACCCAAGGGCAAGACCCTGTCAAATACTCTATGAACACAACAATAAGATTACCTCTCCAACACCCTGACTGCTTATGTTGTCACTGGAGCTGTTCAGCGTGGGTGCAGCAGAAGACCTTGGTGCCAGCTGATATGCAAACCTACGAAGGATGTGAGTAAAATCCAAAGGATTTGAACCATATGCCCAAAATGACATATTTCCAGCACTTAGATTTTCTGGTGAAGCTGAAAAGAGAATTCAACATATTTTTCATACCATAATAGAGATCAATAACTATAGTACTTTTACTCAGAAAAAGTTTCCTTACAGTCATTTGAAAAGACTAAACATAAATTCTATATCCTACTATTTATTTGACCATTCATGTTGATTTCTTAACTCTCTATTACTTTCAGCAGCCATGTCTAGGGTGTAAACAAAAAGCCAGGAGTTTACATCAGTTAGCAACACTCTTATCTGCTCAACTAAGTTCACTGAAAGTCTGATTACATATACTGCATGCGCTTGACATGAATTTCATACAAAATAATAATATCTGTGCCAAGGAATAACAGTATTCAATCAATCTCTGACCATTCCTACCTGTCATTAAAGCTAAATACCACAACAACAGCTAACTCCATTACCTTGTGATCTGTTCAACTCTTTTTCTTCTTCCTCGTGAATGTAATGATGAAGTGTGTCAACATCAGTGATGTGCTTGTACTTTGATGCTGGATTTTACACAGTTCACAAAAAAAAAAAAAAGCATGGAAGTGAAACAATGACTTCAGGATTTAATTCAATATTCCAAACCCAGACATAAGCCTTAATTAAATGAGAACAGTAAATTCAAGGATTAAATTCATACACCATTTATTACAATATTTGCTCTTGAATGATGCATCTTGTTAACAAGCAAATGATGTGATCCAATGTTTATATGTATAAAAACAATGGGCTGATCAAAACAATGAAATATAAAAAAGTTACTGGTACTTACATCTGCCACTGACTGGCACAGAGGATGACCTTCGAGATCTAAGACTGGATCTATCGTATTCATATTTTCCAGATGACTGGGAAATGCCTGACAGGTTTAAACTCTGAAAATGAATCACAAAAACATCTGCTATGGTTTCTAAGTGAAACGTGTAAATATTCTCTGCAAGGAGGGTTCACAACAAAAACTTTCATGTTAGACAGACAAAGAAACAGAACACTCTGTCAGAAGCTTATGGGAAGAGCAGCCATCACAATGACTTACAGTCATTTGCAAAAGTATGGGACCACCTTGCAAATTTTGATGTTTTTGTAACAAAGGCTAATATAACTCACTAAAAGTTCTAATAAATGAGATCTATTAAACATGAAACATTATGAGAATGTATGACAAGAGTGATGTGAGGGGAAAAATTGCAGATTGGCAAGAAATATCACTTTCTGTAGTATTTTGTATGTCTTCCTTCGCTCCGAACCATTGCACTGAGGCGACAAGGCATACTGTTCGCAAGAGATTTACAATACTCAGAAGTTATTTTCTTCAACCATACGTCTTTTATGGCAGTGACAAGTGCTGTAGCACTAGATGGCTGCTTCTCGGCCACTTTATCTTTCATAATATAGTCCCATAAATTCCCTGTTGGGTTCAGGTCAGGGCTGTTCCCAGGCCAGTCAAGAACTTCAGATACTCTGTCACAATCCTTGATCCATGACATGATGCTCCATCTTGCATGGAAATAAAGGTGTTGTGAACTTCCATACGTAATGTCAGCTTTTCCCGAGGCTGTTCAACGTACTTTTGACCATTCTAGTGGAGCCTGGAGGAAGAAAATACACTCCAGCAGTCCCGTTCTTGCTCATAGCTCCCCAAATCATTTGACTTGGCGGGTGCTTCATTGTAGAGATTGTGTACTTTTCATCATATCTGTGACTTATGGGTCTTTGAACATGTCTCATCCGAACCACAAACTGCTGTAAAGTTGATTCATCTGAAAATAGCACTCTTTCCCATTTTTCCACAGTCCCATCAAGATGTTTCATAGCAAATGCTAATCTCTTCTTCTTCATAACCGGCGCTGAACGAGGTTTTGCAGCCGGTTTATACGATTTGAGACCAACTTCTTTGCTTAGATGCCGTAAAATGGTGCTCATGCTAATGCTAATGCATTTTTCAGCAGATTAGCCAATATTTTGCGACACGAACTAGTCAGGGATCGCACCGATGTCAGCCTCATTGCATTGTCATCTCTTCGTGAAGTTTAACGAGGTCTTCCAGTTTTTTTCACGTCACTGTAAATCCCATGAACTTTGAAGTTTTTGATCACACGATGAACAGCACTTTTGCTAACTCTTAGTCTTTCTGCTATTTGACGCTCTGAAAGGCCTTCCTTATTCAATGCCACTATTTGCGCTGTCTGAACCTCTGTTAGTGATGATTTTTTGCTCATTTTTCTATATATTTCAAATCACAAAAGAACAGCAAAATTGTGCCCACAAATCACAATAACAAAAAGCAAAGGGTGCTGAAAGCACAGAAATGAGTTACTATATGTATTTTAGGCAGATGATGCAGCATACCCTAGCGCATGGTGCAATACTAGGAAATAGTTACTATTTTCGTTCATTTGCAAGGGTGGTCCCATACTTTTGCAAATGACTGTAAGATGGGTGAGTGAGATACTGATAGGCAAAAAGTGGAGGAAAACAAAATACAGTTGTTCCTCGGGATCATGGAAAAAGTGGGTGATTAAGCGAAGAAGGTAATTTCGGCCATATTTTTGGTAATGGGGTTAAATTTCTTTGATGACATGCATTGACGCCTTCTCGTCGCCAGACTCAGGATATACTCGATTTTGACGGGGTTGTAGCGCACAAAATGTTTGATCTTCGCGGTCTCTCTCATTGGCCACCTCGCAGTAGGCCACAGACAATAAGGAGTAGGATGGCATGGTCGGAATCGACCGTTCATCAACATGACACGTTTTTTAATCTAGCTGGAATCCACCAGACATTCGCAATATGCTGTTTACATTCTCCGCCTCACTGAGACAGAAAGCTTGGGGGAGGAGACTACACAGCTTTCGGCACATTAGCATTATCGGACGGGCGACGGCGGTCATGCATAGCGTGGGATGAAGGGGGACAAGGGGAAGTGGAGGTGGGCAGGAAAGGCTTTTATCACACCTATTTTGGCGTGGCAGTTGTCACTCACTCAGTCAACTGGTCTGCCATCCGTCGTGCAGTTAAACCATCTGTGTACTTATTTGTTTGTCCACCGTAATCCTTCAACTGCTGATCTTTGAATTGACAGGCGCTGAAGAGTGGTCAATTATCCGGAGTGAGAGGCGATTATCCAGTGACTTTTATATAGAAAAAAATTCAGTTCCCTGGGAAATGAGGCGATTAAGCGGAAATGGCGATTACGCGGAGTCGACTGTAGTACTAAAGCTGACAGAGAGGGGGGTGAAAGCAAAGGCTGAGGTGACAGGAAAGATACATAGTTACTCAGATTATCATGGGTAACATCACTGAGAGACTCTGGCATGGCCAGTGTAAAGGAGAACAAAGCACTTACAGATTTGTTTGTCAAGCCACAAAGTATATCTGCGAGACAAGTAAGACCATTACAAGCAAGATGAAACTGTATCTTTAACAACACAAAATCACTGGTGAAGCATATGGTAACAAGAGTGTACACATTTGAGAGACCCAGTGCAATATCACTTTCATCAGTAACTAAATCAGCACTGAATGAACAGACAGATGACTAGTGGCTTACAAGTTTGTATTCATATACTCTATCTGTCAAGAGCACTAAGTATCCTTCATTGTTTCAGCCATTTTCAGTAAGTTTCTATGCCATTCCCTCACACTTGCTCCCTTTCCTCAGTACTTGTGCCCTAGCAAGAAATCCATCCTGCAAACCTACCTTGTCAAAAGAGGAGTTATAGCTGGTATTGTAACTGCTTTGCAGCGATGAAGTGTTCAACATGGAACCATATGGTGACATTGGGGATGGTGAGTGATGCACAGGAGACTGATATCTGTTGGGTGAAGGCTGGGTGAAGCTGAGCCTGTGAGGGGATATGTCCCCTGCACTGTATGTGGGAGAGTGACTGAATGTCAGAGGTACTGATGATGGTGACGTGGTCTCTGGAGATCTCTGTGGGGTGCGGAAGCTCTTGTCTGAAAGAAGTAGTGATAAGTCGTACTGATCATAAATCTTGACAACGAAAGGGATGTGCTGAAGTCATTAATTGCAGACCTAAAATTTTACATCAAAATTTATACCCATTCAAGTAAAGCAAGATTCATGCTTTTCGTAAAATCAACAGTTAAAAAAAAATGTGAATTGTATAAAAGAAGAGCTGACCAAAAATTAAAATGCAGTACAATCTCGATATAAGGTATGCCTTGTTGCAAGGAATAAAAGATACTTTTTAATGAGGTGTATTTAATAGCGAAGTCGACTAAATAACGAAATGCTAGAGTATTTATGAATCTGTATTCATACTTAACAGAACGCTTAATACTATTAAATTATTAAATAATACAGTGGATCTCTGAGATAAGACCCTCCCTTATACGACCTCTTCTCATTTACGACCTAAAATCTCATGATGGATCAGTTTCTCTATATGTGTGACCTCTGAGTAGCGGCTTCCTCCAAAATCCGACGTGTGACCCACCCTGAACGTTTGTTCAGTATTCCCACCCCTCTGAACTGCGACCTGCCTGCATGTTTTGAACACAAGTAGTCTTGTAGTTTGTTGCTGGTCGGTCTGCCTAATGATGTAACACCAGCACAAGCCGCCTGAGCCTCGCTGAACGATTGACAGGCTGGGCTCGCTGGATGGGCCTAAGCTACTATTTCCATTCCCCATATAAATACGCTGGCGGAAACGTTATTCACACTTCTCTAAAATTATCAAACATAAGGAATGATGTCGCCTAAAGTAAGCCAATGAAATACTACACGGCTCATATGGAGATAGGCATGGGGTCCTTTCATTACAGTCCATGACAATATTAAAATTTCTCTCTCCTCTCTCTCATTCCTCCCATCTTTATCCTTCTGAAAATTTCCGACGGCCCACTTTGAACCTTTGTTCAGTCACTCTGAATTGTGACCCACCCACATGGTTCGAATGTGTGTAGTTTGATGCTGGTCGGTCTGCCTCATTATGGAACACCAGCACAAGCTGCCCGAGCCTCGTTGATTCGGTGCATGATTGACAGGTTAGGATGGGCAGGCCTAAGCTATTCCTACACGGTACATCCCCATATGAATAGGCTGGCGGGAAAGTTACTTCCGCTAGTCGAATATGATTGGACACAGGAAATGACATCGCCTACAGTAAACCAATGACATACTATGCAGTCCATAACGGTATTTGTATTTTATTCCCACAGTGTCTTTCACACTTGTGTGGTTACTCATTCATTCTTTCAAACATTGTCATCGAACGTGCATCAGGCCACAAGTTTTATCTAGACCCTGGCTACACACTCTGACTCAAATCTGCGCCCATGAGCAACTGCAAGAGACAGGCATTCACTGCAAAGAGGAGCAGGACTGGAGAGACTGCAAGGCGTTCTCCACTGACATTTATTACGTGTGGGCAAAACCCAGATTCAGACTAATTAAGTTAACGTATGAGTGTATGCAAGATTAGAAGGAAAATAGGTAAATTGAGGTTATTTTACAGTATTACACTGGCAATAATAGCCAAATAACTTTGGTGAGCACCCTGTGCTAATATTAGTGTGAACCTCACGGTTAAGACTCTTTCCCAGTTAAGACCTTTTCCTCAAACATTTACACAAGTTTTATCTCGGAGGGTCGACTGTACTAAGGTTCTGCTCTATTAAACAAAATATCTGTAATAACAGGTTGTTCCCATCACCATCATTATAACAATAAAAGAATCTCAGACAGAGTGACAAACAAACATATTACTGAACCTGCCCTGAGAATGTCAGGAAGCCCATGGAATCCCCAAAATTCTATAAGTCATGTATTTAGTATCAAGGTCACCACTTTCCATGCATTTCATGGATCTCGCTGCTAGTGTAGCGGCGCTCAAAGACAAAGACAAAATCAGCTGTTAACACCAATATAGTGCTAACTTACCCCCAACAGGTATAGCCATAAGCCTTCTTTGATCCTCTGTGATATCAATAACTGATCCAAATATATATGCAAAAAAGTAGCGACACAACAGCAGCCCATTACTGATGATTTGGAACAACAGCAAGACAGCCACTGAGAGCTCTGAGGAAAACATCACATTATAAATCAGCAGCAAAGATTTGGTTTGGCACCCAGCAATGCATAAAGTGTCAAAAGCATGACATAAAATTTGCTTATTTGTGTATGATACTGTATGCCATCAATTTGGCAAATGCAACAAATATACGACAGATAATCTGTGAAGCACTGAAGATGTATCAATTTGCAAGGATATAATACTTTTATACAAATTGCGATGTTTGTCCTGTTTAAAGAATACTTCTGTTGTACTTGCTAATATGAAAGAATTACGATAACTTGGTTAAGAAAAATGAACACTGCCTCATCTTTAATACTTGCTAATATGAAAGAATTACGATAACTTGGTTAAGAAAAATGAACACTGCCTCATCTTTAATACTATGCTGAATTTTTTGTTATCATACTCACCAACAAACCATATGATTGGATGCACAATGGAGAATAAGCCAGAGAAGATAGAATACACCCTGATGAAAGTAAAGAGAAACATGTCAGTTATCCACAGTAACACTTTTTAATCATTACATAAATTCACAATGAAATCAGTTACTTTGTCACTACACTGCTATCCAAATTGAGAAATTATATTTGCATCACTGGTACACCTCATGGGATTTGTTCATTTGTAATGTAGGGTTTAAACAAATACATCCCACAAAAAGCATTAGAAATACTCACATATCAATAAAAATGACGATAAAAACCAAAACAATTCTGAAGGATGAAACAACAGCTTGTCTGGCAGCCTGTGTCAGATGTAGCTTTTTCCATGATTGTTCGACAATATCACTGTTCTCTGTAGATGCCATGATGGTTCTTCAGCCAGCTGGTCTCACCTGAGATTATTATATAATTAAATAAGTTATTATTTTGTGGCAGCTAAAAACTGAAAATAAATATGTCTCATGATCAATGATTTGCAAATTTCTGAAGTTCTGATAAGGTATGACTGAATTTCAACACTGGCATGCAGCTTCATACTGATTTGTGAAGTTTGTCAAGTTAACTCACAGATGTGCCAACATCCAGAAATGCCTGGGAATAACCAATAATTGTAATTTCACCCAAAACAAGGAGGTTAAACAGCTGCTAAAAGTAGACGGAACAAACACATTTTCTCTTTGTAAACTTCCAAATTGTAAGCAATGACAACGAGCCCCTCATGCCCTTCAACAACAGTCCTTAACTGTACTGTGGTGATTCAGATTACTAATCATACTAATGCCCATAAAAAGCCATCAACATTACAGTCGTTTGACCTATATCCGCGCACGACTGGTCTCAGCGCACCTGAGCTATTTCTCTGTTAATAATCTATATTTTTCAAAATTTTCTGATGGTCTAGAGAGATAACATTGTCATCTTTTATAAAACCATTTATCTCAATTCCATTTTCTAGAATACAGATTCTGAGAGATCCATAAAACATCAGGCTTAGGTGTGCAGACACAGGTACAAGCATGCAAAATAAGAAGAAAAGTAGCATTAGCATCAAGGCCTTTGTTTCATGTGAACGCCACTGTGAATGGAGTTGGTGATTTTTCACAAACGGATCAGAACTTAGTTCATTTTCAAGTCCATTCACATATCAGCGACCAGGTTTTATTTTAAATTTTATCGGCAATTACTGCACTTGCGTCACTGCGATCACCAGCTTCATTCCACCTTGTAACAGTCATTCTTCGAATTGGCAAGATCAGTTTGTCACTCCTACACTCCTATGGTGTCAGGTAAATAAGACCATCGAGACAAAGCTGCTGTTGCCGTCCGCATTACACAACAAAGACTGGCTTATGTTATTGCTTGCCATCGGAAGTGAAGCGTGTTTCCTTACTGATAATAAAGATATGACACCTGGTATCCAGGACTGTGTCACAAGGTTTGAGTGCCTCAAGTCCATCTCTAACGAAACAACGCTTACGCCTATCGAGAGGTCTGTATCGTGAATGGTGAATGACACTGAACATCAACTTGAAAGGCATAAATAATTATCAAAAGCGAGATAAAGGTTTACTGGATAATGTAGATGGGCAGGTGAAAAGGGCGGAGGACTAGATAATTAGGGGTGGGATATGATACACACAAAGAAAGCAGAGGCCGGTAATGGGTTAACGCGGTTAGGTAGACAGCCCACTGGTTTTCATACACACAAGACATCGTCGCCTTGTACTGACTTCCCTTTGATGGATCTACATAGCTGTTCTTTACAATTAAAACCCTTGCTGCAATTGTAATTGCAGTGTTGCTTGTCAAGAATTTTTTAAAAAATACCTGTCTACCACCAACCTGAACCACGCTACAAAATACATCGACTTTTAAGATTTTTAATAATAAATATCAGGATTAACTCTAACAGCAACTCTTGTCCAAAACTGTGACTTATGCTTGCCATATCATCTCCAATATCACAATCTTGGTTTGTGTTTTTTTTGGGTGGGATCCGTGTAATCGTAAATAAATTCTCAAATTTATAAGAAATCGTAAGATTTTATGTGCATGTAATTTTTCCAGATTCTCCCTATTTGCAGTAAATTCTGGAAGGAGGTGGGGGCGCTCCAAATTTTCTGTTTTTATGACGCACCCTGCAATTATTGGCAGGTGGCAGTTAATATTAACTTCTGCGCCTGTGCTAGTGAATCTGCATTTTTTTTTTTTTTGGGGGAGGTGGGAGTTGGAGGCTGGCTATAAAGGAGGGGATGAATGGTATCATGTTCTTCATCACCAAGTAACACTTACATACGGCCATACGCGGCAAAATCTTGCGCCTCTGAAACTGATCTTCTCCATGGAAAACACCCAAACATCAAATGATAAAGATAAGTAACATTCATTGATTAAACATCAAAATCCCTCTGTGAAATCAGCTGTCTCAGAAATATGTGCTATTTTCGGCAGGAAAAGTAAAAGGAACAGAACGGCATTTGAAAGTCGCGGTTCCCCATTTTGCACTGAACGGAGAACCACGCAGTTCCCCATTTTTCGTGAACGGCAAAACGTGCCCAACTCTGATTAGCATGCTACGACCCATGTCTGTGCACCTAAGCCAGGCTACGCCTTAGCTTTCATGGATTTCTCAGCTATCTCGAAGGACAGCACCGCAATGCCAATGATATTTATTATTGATAATCTAATAACGATACAGTTCAATTTAGTCACAAACAAGTCTATATTGATTCGACTACCGTACCGTTGTTAAAGAAAGCCGTCTAGCCCTATTCTAGATCTAGAGCTACAGTCTAAGACTAAATAGTAAATGAACAACGCCCGGCAATGTCGAAGGACAGCACCGCAACGATAATGATACAGTTCATTTAGTCATAGACAAGTCATGGACTAGACTAGATCGATATAACATAACCAAGGTCTCTAAATTTCAAACTGAAACTCACTTTCTGGCAATACAACGATAAAATCTAGACAGTTTAAAGTCCCGGCATGTTTACATGTGTTCATGTCATGACGCCATCAACCCGCCATATTGATTAAAACTTAGATGGCCAGATAGATTATCCACCTGCTAGAAAGAAGAGTATTTAATTTAAATTCAATTTATGTCGAAGATAAATTCTGTGGTCCTTATGCAGATTTTATATCCAGGCATCTTCTCCCTTCTTTTCTCTCTCACTCTCTCTCTCTCTCATTTTCTTTCCCTTGTTTTCGGTCCATATTAGAAAAAAATTCTTCTATCTTATCGGGCAGCCAATGTATTAAAACCAACTTGGCCTGTTTGGACCAGTGGAGCTCTTCAACATCGAGAAATTTTCACTTTACCTCAAGCAGGACGGACGATTCACAATTTCTGAAATAATTTCGATTCAAAGAATTTTGAATACAGGAATTAGATTTTCGATTATGGTTACAAATACTTGCCAAATTGTTTTGTACTTTGCAATATGAGGGTAACAAAGGAGTAGGAGTTAGGCTATTGATTTGGGAGTATAAGTAACGTTTTTTTTTGGGGGGNTGGGGGGGGGGGGGCTATGGATACAAGAAAATCTCGCTGTAGAACTACTTTCCGTTCTTAAAACATTAGTTTACACGAAAAGGGATCAAGAATGGAGACGACAGCCAATCAAAACGGCAACTTACATTGCCGGATAACGTTGGTATCGAGGGTTAATTGAGATTTCATGTTGTTTTTTTTAACTTATTGCTAAAGAAAGAACTAAGATTAGTTTTCTAAAACTACGGATTTCATTACGAGAATACATTCGAAGTCAAAATCCTACAAAGTATGATTTATGCATAATATATTATTTGATTTCAGTTTTAGGAATCGATTTTAATGATTTGATTTGATGGAGTCCTCAATGTTATAGATAATCGAATACATGAGTAGGAATCCGTCTAGGTCCAACTAACAGTAAACATGGCTGACGATCAGGACCAGGTAGAGTCTTTACTCTTTCTGATGATGATTAGCACACTTTCATTGATACAGTCTCCCAACTGTCAGTCTATCGGCCTTCTCTAACGACAGCACCGATTCCATGACTTGTCTACGACTAAATGAACTGTATCATCGGTGCTGTCGTTAGAGATTTCAGATAGCCAGTCTATCTTTTCTTGATAAACACCTAGAGTGGGTAGGACAGTGCTCGTCACGTTTTCACATATTCTGATATTCTTATTTCTGNGCACTGTTCCGGTGACTCTATTCAAACTAGGGCTAGGACATATGTAGACTAGATAGACTCTAGACTAGATCTAAATCCTTTTTGGAGAATTGATGCATTAGACTTAATGGACCAGTTTATAAGCGGCCAAATGCACATAGTCTAGTCTACCTACTGATACACTACAGTGCACTAAAAATAAAAAGTGCGGTGCTGTCCTTCGACATACATAGCCAAAGCGACACTGACAATAACAGGTCCAGGAAAACCTACCACCAGTCGGGCAGTTACTGTTCAATTGGGAAGAAACTGCTCGATCGAGCAGTTGTTTGACTTCCCAATCAAGCAAATGCACACCTCTGACAGGTCCATTTTCTGCTACCAGGCTTCCTTTGGCTGACAAAAAATAACGGCCTTCTTTAACAACAGCACCGATTTAGTCGAAATATCGATCTAGTCCACAACCTGTCTATGACAAAATGAACTGTATAATTATCTTTGCGGTGCTGTCCGTCGAGATAGCCAAAATAACATTGATGGACTTCCGATTTTTAAAATGCAGTAATTTTATTTATGGATGGTTTTTATGAGTTGAATGTTTCTTATAATAGTCATACCATGGTCATACCAAGTCGTTTCCTTGAGAAACGTAAAAAGACAGATGTCATATAACTGTCAGATTAAGCTCTCATTTTTTTCAGTTGACTCAATATGATATGTTTATAAATTATTGCATTTTTCATTTCACAAAACAATAAAATGTCACGTTTGTAGTGTAGCATCGTCACTTTCAGTTGGCAAGAATGAGCAACATGGTCTTGGTAATTTGACCTTACGAACCTTTAATAATTTCTTTTTCTCCATTCTCTTCTGAATCAATCTGTTGAAGATATAAATAAAACACTGTCTGCTATTGTAATCCAAGGGAAATTATTATAAATTTTAGGAGAAACTAGTTGCAAACAGATGACGCCGATTACTGGCACAAGCCAGTTACTGGCACTAGAGGATAAATCTTAAAGCATACTTAGGCCTCCTGACACAGGTACTGCATACATCTGACTGTTTGACTTTATTCATGTACAACACCACTCTTTGATACTCCCACCTAGAGCTTGGTTTAGGGTCGGGGGCATTATTAGAAAAGAGAGTGCACATGAAAGAGTTCCTAGATGATGATAATGTGTAGAGACTGTCCCAAGTTTGTTTTATTCTTCCCTAACCCTACCCTAACCTTAAATTAATCTAACAAGAGTTTTACTGCAGTATTGTGTGCAGAAACGTAACCTTTTGCTACAAGAGAAAGAGAAAAGGGAAAGGAGAATGACTATTCAAGAAGAGCTGATTATGATTAATTTATCTTGTAAGATCATCCACAAAGGCAAACCTCAGAATTGAGCGGTGTGATGAGCATATTATCCTTTTGAAGCAACATGACCAGGGTAGCTGGGATATGAGTGGAAATATCTGTTTACATGTCCAAGCAGATGTTTAGTATTTGTGTGCTGAAAAACCCACTGGAACACAGTATATTATATTTATGTGTGGGATCTCAGAAAACCATTGCCTGAGAATTTTTTGAGTAGTACTGTATTTGTTGCTGAAGCAGAGAAAGAATGGAGCTCTACTTCTTAAATGATGACACCAGTAGTGGTATGAGTGGGAGTACTAAATATTACTGAAAAGAATCCAGCTCCTTTTTTCACCTCACCAAGAACTGCATCTTTATTCAACATGTGGGATCGCTGATTGAAGTTCTCAGCTCATACAGAAAATGAGAGTGTGGGCCTGCCTGCACATTACCATAAGTCTGTGTGTATGAATATTCACCACATTCACAGCATAAGAGTCATAAAAGTGAGGATGGTACAATGCAAATGAACTTTCTTATGGAACATGCTTTTTTCAAACCATCAATTCTTATCATCTGTCAGGCAATACCAGCCCAGACGGTTGAGGAACCTTTAGACCTTGTCCGACTGAGTTTAGATGAGAGAATCTATGTCAAAATGAGGACAGATCGAGAGCTGCGTGGCAGACTGCATGTATGTATACTATAAAATAAAATTAAAATGTTCTTGACATGCATAAAATTGACATATCACTTGAAGTCATAGAAAACGGCACTGAAGAAGATGAACAACTCTCTTTGCACTTTATTACTGACACGGCATAGAAGTCTTAATTGACCAGCTTTCAATTCTCCACAATTAGACTGAAACATAGTATCCCAAGAGAATAGTATACAAAGCAATAAAATATAAAAATGGTCATCAAACTATTTCAAAAGCAAAGCTTATGTTATGTGGTTTATTTTGCATTCAAACTGTCATCTTAGTTGCTTTTCCCTTTTATCAGTTTGGATGAGGTCCAGAGTAAAAGGTAATTGTATTTCAAAAACAGATATAATGGTAATATAAAGTTCCTGTAATATGACAGTGCTTGACCTGAAATCTCAGTTGACCCAAATTAAAAAAAACTCCTCGTCCAAAGGCCCGCTTTATTCATTATAAAATATGTCCAGTAACTGGATAAGAGGTTTCAGAGAACTTTTAATAACACAACTTTTGCGTCATTGACAAAGAAAAGAGTGATGGAAAGGGAGAAAAATGAGCCGCGCTGCTGGCACAGTCCCGTCGTCTCCCCCCCCCCCCCCCCCCCCCCCC
>JAWQUT010000052.1:226349-244634 GCA_033807755.1 Ellobium chinense | reverse complement strand
GACAATATACAACTGGAAAGCCCAACATAACATTTTGAACTCAACGCCTACAACTATCATGAAAGGCTATCATTTACCCTTATATCATACTGTAAATGGATAAACAAACTTCTTCTAACCAAACAAGATTTGGCGGGTCTTTAATTTAATAAATTCTTGTTATTAGGCTGTTGTAGTTTGCAAGGAAAAGATTTAGGTCTGATTCTTATGAGTTGTAATTTAAGGGGACGTGCGGCAGAACGAGGTCATTTTCATTAATACAGGGAAGTTTGTCATTTTGGGGTGAAAAATGGGTCAGATAGGGCCAGGAAGGAAGATAACCGGGGTTGTTTTGCCCTCTCCTCACTCCGTTGCTATGGAAACGCCAATTGTTTGGCCGCCATATTGGAAAATATGTATAACTTTGAACCGTTCAATCTGGAGAACAACAAATGGTAGGATGCTGGTTGTTTTTTCATTTGAAAGATCACTTTATTTAAAATAGAATGTCACGGGCTTTTTTTGATTTTTTAGATAGTTTTTTTTTTATAATTTTTTAAAAATTGTTATGAAAAAACATTGAAAATTTTGAGAATTTTCAACTTTAAAAATTCATAAAAAATAAAAAACATAAGGTATCGAAAAAAACCCGTGACATTCTCAAAACAGGGGCTTGGAGAGTTGTTATGCAAAATTTTATGTAAATTGGACCAGAAAAAAGTCAGATCGAAGGGATAGAGTGATGAGAACTGTGATTTTGAGATAATTGACGATAAAGATTAGCCGACATATGCATTTGAGAAAGGGTGATCATTTCCTTTTGCATCAAAATACACTTTTTGAGACAGGTATCATGAAAATAACTTCAGGATTCGATAAAGGAGATGTCGTTGTTTAAGAAACTGCCTTAAACTCATTTTACACAATTTTACCCAATTTTACCCCTACAGGGTGCCGCACTTGCCCTTAAACACAAGTAAGACTGTAATAAGAGATATATGCTTTGTATATGTGTGAGGCAAGTTTTAATTATAGTTGTACAGACTTCACTGCTTCCTTAGACACTTCAAGCAGATCCATATTTGACATCTGTTTTAAGATTTTGTCTTTACATTCACTGGTGTAGATGTAACTCTCATATCCTAGGCGTAACATACACTTCTAGTACACAAGGAAGAGTCACAGTTATTCATCTGTATGAACAAATGTCCAGTGCATGTTTTATGTAGCCTACCTTCTAATAGGACTTGCAAGTCCCAGAGTGTTGTTGAATTTAAACTGGTGTAGATTTGCCAACCCACACACAAATTTTTCAGGATCTTTCACTCTCCCACAAAGCAGTAAACATCTCCCCATTTTCTAGAGAAAGTGCTTTGGTCTATATACCTGCAGTATACATGTCTGAAATATTTGCCTACACTGCAGGGTGACAGGTACTGATTATGTCAGGTACATAAGATATGCCAAAAAGGAGCCAATTTCATTTTCACTAATACTGAACTATGTTTAGATTTTCTGTCATATTGTTGTGCATGTTTGGTGGATTCTGTCAAATATGACTGATGTGCATATATCTACATAAGCCAGTGCTGTCTTCCAGATAAAATTTATGTCTCCCACAATTTCACCTTAAATCTCTCCCCAAAACAATCCCACAGAGGAAGTCTGCTAGTGTATAATAAGCATGATTTTGTGTACGATCTGTTTTTAGGCATATGACCAGCACCTGAACATGATACTGGGTGATGTAGAAGAAACCGTGACAACATCTGAAATTGATGAGGAAACATATGAGGAAATTTTCAAGGCAAGTAACAGTATACTGTTCAAATTGTTTTCAAGTGACAGTCTAGGATCCATTGATTGATGAACATATGATGTACTGCAGTTAAAATTTCTCTTGAGACTTAAAAAAGAAGTAGAGAATGTATGCAGTGGTTCTGTTCAGTGAATTAGTAGCTCAAATAATGATAGACTGAGGTTCATAATCATCACACTCATACATTATATAAAAGTGGGTCGAGGTGAAACATCCAATGCAAGATTCTTAAAATCAGTTGCATATAGCCTTCTAAAATTTGGCAAGTGATAATACACTATTTTCTTCACTTTTGTGAGAGATTATCCATTTTGTGAATGCATACATTAGGGGTTTTCTCTAAATTTGTCATTTGTATTTAGTTCACAAAAGTTGCCTTACTAGGTATACCTTTTATATGCTCGGACTAACCATTTTCTACTGGTCCTAGAGAGCTGAAACTTTTACAACTGCTTGAGGTTCTCTCCATTAGCTTTGATGCACAATACATCCTCCTAAACCAAGAGACAAAGGATTGGCTCCACTCCTCAGCAGGTATCCCCTCGATTACTTTATTGAACGTAAAAAGCGCTTCTTCATTGTCACTGAATCGCTTCCCTCTCATTTGATCTTTGATTGACGGGAAAAAGAAAAAGTCACAAGGAGCTAGGTCCGGTGAGTAAGGCGGGTGTTGGAGAGATTTTACATTTTCTCTTTCCAAATACATGTACTCCAAAGTCATGTGTGCTTTGTTAGCACTTGCGTTATCGTGGTGCAGCTTAAGCCCTTGAGTGCCCATCCTCTGGTGCTTTTGTGCCCACTGCCTTTGGTAAACAGTTATTGATGTACCATAGGGAGTAACAGTCCTTTGCTCTTCAGGAATTGTTATAATTTGGCTGCATTTTCAAAAACAACCACCACCATCATTTTACCAGTGCTTTGAGATCGCTTAAATTTCACAGATGGAGCATCTCCAGCACCCACCCAACACATGCTTTGCTGCTTGCTTTCGGGATCGTATTTGTACACCCATGTCTCATCTCCAGTCATGACTTAATACACAGACTTTGACCGGCCTTCATCATAATCTCTAAGCATGGTTCGACAAAACTCAACCCTAGCCTTTTTCTGATCCTCAGTCAACATATGGGGGGAGTACCCACCGGGCACAGACCTCCCTTAGCTTTAAGTGTTCATGTAATATTTTATAGACAGTAGTGGATGAAAATCCAAATTCCTCCTTATTTTCCTCATATGTTACTCGCCTGTCTCTGTCCACCAACTTTCGCAGTTTCTAAGTTTTCATTTGTAGTTACAGAGACGGGTCTTCCAGGGGAGGGGTCTACTTTGGTGGTCTTTCTGCCACGTAAAATTCCTGATACCATTTGTAAACAGTTGATTTGGAAGGAGCAGACTCTCCAAATGTTGCTGTTAGCTGATCCAGACATTCCATAGCCGTTAAACCCCTTCTGTAGTCGTACAAAATCATTGCTCGAAAATCACAAGCGTCTAGCTCCATTTTGATGTTCGAAGACGGCCTTACCTCATCTCACATGCCTTGTCATAAAACATGTCATTTTTGTTGAAAAATTATGAAAAAAAAATGTCCCGATCTTTTAAAGCATTTATGCACATTTCTGCCAAATTTGAAACCAATAGGACCAGTAGAAATAGGTTAGTCCGAGCATATAAAAGGTATACCTCGTATTTGTTTTTTCAACAAACAAATGTGCTTCCCATCTGCCACTCAGTTTCAAACCACCTTTCATCTTCTGAGTTGTTCTATGAAAAACTACAGTAATGATACACAGGGTGGCAATGAGAAGATGACAACGGCAAGACTAACTCTTGATAAGAGTGCACTCTTAGATCATTGATGACCACATTAAAGTGGCCTTAGGGACATATTTATTTGTTTATTGATATTTTTGGAGTTCTGAAGCCAAATCACCTTTTCAAGTTCTTGAATTTGATCTTTCACCTCATACTGTGTGAATCAGTTATTGCCAAGGCCATTCATGGAAATGGGAAATATGCTTATAGTGATTTACTTCGAAGGATCTGCTGTGATGCATTATAATCATCATTTTTTCATCAGTTTTGAGTGTGTTTGTTTGAAGGTAGAATAAAAATGAGATACAATACTTTTACAGTTGAAAAGATTAGGCAGAGAGGTCTGGAATCTGGAATAGACGACAATGGCTTTTGGTGTAAATCTAAAATAAACAGTTCTTCACCAATGTTTCCTCAGACTTAACTGTTTGGATGAACATGGACTTAGAAAATGTACTGCAATACATGTACATGTATATTTTTTCTCTTATTATTTTCAGACAACCAAGAGGACTATCCCCATGTTGTTTGTGCGAGGAGATGGTGTGATTTTAGTATCTCCACCCATGAGAACAGCAACTTAACATAGTCTCATTCTTTTCATCTTTTTTCATCATCTTTTCCCACTTTTTAGTGCTGTTTTCATCACTCATTATGTTTTGAGTCAGTCTCATAATTCAGAATGAAAATAAACTTTGTTCAGAAGATCTTCAATTTTGTGTGATTTTTACACAAGAATTTTCAGTTGCAGTAATTTTACTCTTGCATGTTTTCCAACATGAAATCTTTTTGTCACAATCACTAAATTGGTGTACTATGTGTCACTTTACAATGAATCTTTTTGGTAGAGACACGAAAATCAAAACCTGTGCTGCTAAAACTACAGTTGAGCACAGAAAACTCGAACACACTAATCTCGAATTCACGGAAATGTCGAACGCTGTTATCGGCCCCTTTTAAATGCCTCTATTTTCTTTGTATTGTTAACACGATTTTCTCGAACTCTCAACACACATTTCTCGAATGATTTCATCATCATCTACCCGATCTCAAAGCGGCGAAAAAGCCTTTCTTTGTCTGGCGTTGCTTGTCCCAGTGTTGGTGATAAGGGGAAGGTGTGCGGGAGTGCCGTGGTAATGGGCAAGGGATCAAGTCAATGCTTTGTGTGGCTCTATTGAATCAACAGGAGGGGGGTGGTGTAGTGATTGAGCATGCAGAGCGACCTGGCGGGTGGTGGACTAGGTCAACACACGCTGCGATAAATTTTATTGCGTCGAACATGACGCGATGCGCATAGAGTGACGTGGCGGGGCGATAGGTAATAGCAGACTGGCAATAGTGCCACTCCTCATTTCTTTCTTTTCCTCGAATAACGGCGAACACATCAGGATTACACTTATGCACCGAAGTTCGATCTACTCTGATGAAATCAGGTGATTTTCGTCTTCTGTTCATTAAATTCAGTTTGTTTGTCATGATTTTATGTGGAACGTCGGAAACAGGGAAGGGTGGTAATTCTAATTATGTTAAGATCAGAGCAGATTGGTGTCGTGTGGTTATCTCCCCTTACCAGTCCCTCTAGTCGATGGTAATTGTGAAAATATTGGCGTCACGGGAATCTCGAATTACGGAAATCTCGAACACTTTTTTCGATCCGGGAGAAATTCGAGTTTTCCGTGCTCGACTGTAGATCCTTTGCTCAATTTGAACCTCAGTCCATTACTTTTGAGATGACCTTGGGGAAAACTGTTGCTTTTCTTACGTGGAAGATATTTTGTGCGCACGCTGAAGCATGCCTACCCAATCTCATATATTCTTAATTTCTCAATTATTTTCTAAATCTGGAAAGTGATGAATGTTGTAGAATTTGTGTGGCTGAGAAATGAAAAAAATGTGAATAGACTGTCGCAAGAATGAAATAGCAACTGCAGTAGGAAGTTCTGATACATAGTATTTGTAGTTAACATTTTATTAGCACAGATTAACAAACACTGGCTTCATTGTATGGAGTTCCTTTTGATAATTTAAATGGTCAGTTCACTAGATCATACACCAGTGCTTCAAAATCTAGATTTCTATAATAATATTTAACTTATTGTCTTGGATTTATGAACCGATTGCTTGAGATCACAAGGCTCTGCTGTAATATCAAATCTTGAATTTATAAGTTTCTCATGATATGTTATACCAAGAAATAAATCTAGTATTCTCAAATGTAGTGTAGAACATAATAATGGGCAAAGAATCCTTTTAATATGGATGCTGCATTTCATTAGCTTTCATGTGGAAGCAGCAGGGGATAAACCTTGAAACCTTGATGATTATGTTGATACTGAGTAGTGGTAAAATGCACATTTATTTTGCAATAAGCAGAATTATGTGTTTTTGGATAGCAGGATTACTGAATGCAAATGCAAATTTAACTGAAGAAGGCAGACACTTAAAATGATGTTCCCACTTTTATAGGTATTGGAATTGGATATGTCTGGATGCATACAGCTCACGCTCTAAGGATGCCACTTTTCTGAGAATTCTCTGAAATCAAAAAATGTTGGCGTCATTAAGAAATGGTAGTTGACATCAGTCTGAGAAATGACTTGCATAAAGAAAGAACCAAAATCTAAACAAAAAGTTGACTTTGTTCTATCTCTTTTTTTTTTCCCTTTTTCCCATGGATTCTCTCTCCCTGGTTTATATGGACTAATGGGATCTAGATTGGCGATGTATTTATGCAAATACATATTATTCTTAACAGTGAACTGCTGAAAGTTCAGAGATTTTAAGAAAAATGAGTGTAGGACATCACATTAATCCTCCATTCCGTTCATTGTAAGTTATCTTAAATTCATAAAACTTTGATGACATTGACATTATTAAAGCCATGGACAGTGTTAACTCACTGGAGACTGACCTATTTCTGGCAGTCAGTACTGCTGGGACTGATCTAAAAAATGGCTGCCACCCCACTGGGACTGAGGATTTTGGGCTGTTTTCAAAACATCACTGCATGTGTAAAAGTTGATGCTTTTATATGATTTTTTGCATATAATAAGATAAACATGTGTTCTAACAGAATATGAAATCAGATTATTGATGCCTATAGTAGTTTTTTCTGGAAAATTAATTTTGTGACCTATAGAAAATGCATTTTGAAAAAAGTTCAGAAATACCCTTTCTCACCAGTTCATGCATACAAACACAATGACAAACCTCATATTTCTAGGAAAACACATTTTGTATTGTAATAAATGATAAAACATGTAAGAAAAAAATAAAAACACCACAGAGAGCCACAAACAAGAAAGGTGATATCCCCAACAACCGAACAACTGGAGACAAAAAGAAAAAAAATATCAACATGAAAAGATGAACAATGAAAGTAAAAATAAAAGTTGCAGTTTACTTACACGTATGGCAATCAACACTGAAAATATCCATGAACTGAATTACAATTTATAATCCTTCACCGAATGAAAAATACCAAAGCATGGGGCCCCACACAACGGAACGTTGTGGGTCTCACACCAAATGCTGGTCTCTTTTCTAATTTTGCGAGCTGTGCAAACATGGCACTTCCTGAACTGTTTTTTGTTGGTAACGGATGGTGGCAGGAGTTTTGGAAGGCACCTTGACACAAGGCGGTCCATTCCTGTGGTGGCTTGAAGAGGGGTGTTGGGTGCCGCCTCATCTCTGTCCCGCTGGGTCCGTCTAAAAAACTCCTGTGCCATCTCAGCGCAAGCCAGCTTCAGAAAGTCACTGAGCTGAATGCTGCTTTCATTCACCGATGCGCGGTACTTGTTGTACAGGATGTGGCACTGTATCAGGGCAAGGGTGAACAGGTGGAAGAACAGCTTCTTCCACCACTTCATTGTGCGCCGACGAAGAGGGAAGTATGAAATCAGCTGGTCAGAAAGGTCGACGCCCGCCATGTTGCAGGTGTAATCCTGCACTGCCACTGATTTGTCTTTCTGGCCAGTACGTGTGACGATTCGCTGCTTCTGGGTAGGATCGTGTATAGTTGTCAGGATATGCACAGGTTCCTTGTCCAGCCAACGGAGAGCAGCAAGATCACCTTTCCGTCTGTACTTGATGTCTCCAGTTTGCATTTGCTCAAGTGGTAGATCCCGAGGCATGCCAACCCTGTTTGCCCTGACTGTACCAACCAGCATGGTGTTCTCTGCCAACAGGGAATCAGCAAGGGCTGGGCATGTGTAGTAGTTGTCTGTGTACAGAATGTAACCTTTGTTCAAAAGATCACCCATCATTCTGACACAGACGTCCGTTGGCCGGTTGCTGACACCTGGTGCTGCACAGTATACTTCGAATCTGTAAACATATCCAGTGGCACTTTCACACAGTTCATATAATTTTATACCCCACTTGCTGGGCTTGTCTTTCATGTACACACGAAACCGCAAATGCCCTCGCCAGGGACAAATTGCCTCGTCAATAGCAATTTTCCTCTCTGGGACGTACAATGACTGAAACTTTTCTCCGATATAGTCGATAAACGGTCTCAGTTTGTGCAGAGGGTCATGGTTGGGCTCATTCAGTGGTACATGCGTTCTGTTGTCATTGAGGTGGAACAGAGCCAACACTTGTTTGAACCTGTCACGAGACATAATTTTGCCAGCAAAATCTGTTTTGAGGACTTCGGATGTTGACCAGTAGTCGTTCAGCTTTGGCTTCTTTACGAGGGCCATGTGAACCAGGATAGTGAGGTATCCCCACAGTTCCGACAGCTTTACGGCTTTCCACTTTCTGAAAGTGCTGTGTGGTGAAAGTGGTTTTCGCGGCAGTTCTTGAGCAGCATAGAGGTTAGTCTGCTCTTTCATGATTCGTAGCAGATCATTAGAAAAGATAAGCTGGATGAATCCCAAGGGAGTTTTCGGTGTTTCATCTGGAATCTTCAGGCCGGGTGTACCAGTGAAGGCAGGAATTCTCGGAAAGTTCGAGAGATCTTCTGTCCAGTCAGCTTCTGCAACTGCAGTCTGTGCAGGTGCTGCTTGTGGTCGTTTCCTTTTTCTTCCCCGTGCAGGAGTGGTGACACCGTCCAGTCTACCATCATCATCATTACTATCAGAGGAGTCGCTAACAGCTGTAGAAGATACAGATAAAAAAAAAATTATAAGTACAATGACCAAAAGAATGTGCAGATAGTTCTAGTCTAGGTCAATAAATATATTTACTTGCAGTCATCTCAGGAACAAAATTAGTAATACTGGTATTCTCTTAGGCAATGCAGCCCCTCCCCTCACATCACTACAGTCAAAAAGCAGAATTTCATAGGAGACAATGATTCTTTGTTAGATATCTACTACTGACTCCCCAGTCTAGGATGTGCTTCTCTGCACATTTATTAGGTATACAAGTATATGGTCAGATGGTAACAGAGCTCCCATTCACCCAAATATGAAGAAGAAAAAAAACGGAAACCAACAGATTAGATTAGTCACATTTTGCACTGTTTCTTACCTGCAGATGTAGATGGACCACCTCGCTTGTTTTGCCTTACTGCAGGTCGTAAGGGTACAAAGGGAGGTTCAGAATCACTGTCCTCGTCATGATTATTAAAATCCTCAAGTTCTGAGTCGGTAGACTCAATGTCAGAGCCATCTGCCATGAACTCTTCCACCACTTCTCTTGCTGATCTGCTGCCGTCGAGATATTTTGGCATAAAACGATCGGTTTGAATTTCGAACAATGCTTCGCGTTCTCGAAACGGGAAGTGACGAAATACGCAAGAAAATTGTGTAAACATACTCACAGATGAGTTGTACAATATTTACGAGCAAAAACAAGGACTAGATTTGCTTACGGATAATTAATTCTGTAGGACGTGTATACACGTCGTCAGTCTCCAAGCGAATAATGGCGGACGACGTGTATACACGTCGTTAGTCTCCAGTGAGTTAACCTTCACTCAATCTCATTACCCAGTGTAAACAGTCTTGGACCTCTGACTGATTACTTTTATCAATAGATGGGAGCATGCTATTATACATCCAGGCTGGAAAACACTAACTGAAGCTTTCATTAAACAAAAAAAAAGGATGAGGTAACCCAATAAAACATTTTGCAAGGTGAAGTTTGATTGGAAGGCAGTGAATGATGATTGCATTAGCTATCAGTGATTTGACTACTAAAATGCCACAGGATCAAGCTTTCAGGGTTGCAGCAGCAAATATTACAATATAGGTAACATGTGCGAAATGCATAACCATTTTAGAAGGCTTGTAACAGGACTACAAAAAATTAGTTCTAGTGACAACAGGACTCTAACCGTGGGACAAGTAACAACAGGTTTTTAATGCACTTCTCTGAGTAATGGGTGGTACTTGACATCCATGCCACCAATTATGCCAGCAGCAAAGATGATTTAATTCTGTATTTCAATTTTATTCATTCAATATATGGCAGATGTAAGAGCTGCGCTGTAATATATTCCCTCTCACTTGCGTAATGGAAAGAATACACTTGAACGCAAACGGATTGTTTTCCACCTAGATGACTGCAATTTTGTCTAAATTACAAAGCATAAATCCAGTCTCTTGCACGTAAGTTCATACTTATTCATCACTTGAAATCCACAAGCACCCTCATCTCTCAATGCTTGTTACACAATATATCAGAATAAAACATGATTTTGAGATGTGAATGATTTACTTTGGAATCGACAAATTTGTTATCAGCAATACATAGTAAAAAGCGCTCATATCCATTCATGATGTAGTGGCAAACAGTCCTTCCTGACAAACCAAAACAATGTACACAACAGACTGGTATCACATTTAGTTAAGATATACAATACCACATTTTCTTACATACATTATGTTCTTTGATCATGTTCACCTCCACTACCAAAATTTCAAACACACTTTTTACTTTGCTTGTGACCTTGGTAGTAAATGGTAGCCTAACTTTGAGACTTGCATTCTCAAGATGATGATTTTATTTTGCTTGAGCATGAAACCAATCATCACATACAACACATCCATCATAAATACGCAACAGAAAGAAAAAAATGCAGCCTAGATCTTTTCCCTTATGAGAATCCATTTTTCATCCATCAATGTGAACAAATGGAAACTCATAATAATAAATATACAACCAAAGGATTTTCATTGAAAATCCTGCACATCATATTATACAATACATGTATATTAGTTACAGTGACTCACTTGCACAAATTCTTTGTGTAAAGCAAAGACTTGCAAGGGATATTTATTGAGTTGAAGAACTGAATGGAATGAAAAGATGAGAAAAGAAAACGACAATTTAAAAGGCATCAATATTTCTGCCTGCATAAGATTACAGACTATATTCTAATGCCCTGTGAAGAAAGAACAAACACCTAATGGCTTTTTGCTTATTTGTTCTACATCAGGTAGGAAATCTAACATCATGTGATTGTCCCCTTTGCAACATACGAAGCAGATGTGTGTCCTAAAACTTGCCAGCAATATTTCAGAATTCTTCCACCAAGTGCTTGGTTCGGGGCAAGGCAGTGGTAGGTGCAAGAGTTCCAGGACACCACCACCTATGTTTAGAGCTGCACAATCAGATCTTACCACTGGAATAGTGGAAGGCAAACCCTGCCCACAAATGTCTGACGTGTGGACTGAATACTGCTTCAACTAAGAATAAAGATAGAGATGCTTTCATGTTTCAAATACTAGATGTTTTAATATCAATTTTCTTTACCCTAACATTCAAAGGGACATTGCACTAGTGATCTCCAAAGTTTGCTGTGTGACAAAAAGTTATCTTTTTACTTATTTTACTTGTGCAATTTGGAGAAACAGTATTGTTTCATTGTGAAGCCTGCAAAAAAATTTGTGAAGTGTACTATCATGCCTATCCTTTTATACCATGGGGAAGTGTTTAAAAAACATGACATAGTAAGTAGTTAAATGTGGAGGTATTGTGGAAATCCTAATAAAAAAACGAGCAGCTTTGGAAACTGTCGTAAGAAGACACGATAAATAAAACAATGCCTCATGATTGACCATGGGAAAAATAAAACAATTCTTCATGACTGACCAGGGAAATGGTCAGCTTTACTGACTGCCACTTCTTTTTAACGGTGGGAGTCTTAAAAACATCACAATAGTTTAACACTTTGAGTACGATGGGCCATCACCATATTCTGCCTATTGTGTACGTGATGAGCGACCTTGGTGATTCAATTTGGTCAGTGTTTTAGAATAAAGGCAAACATTTTACAAAAGCCTGCTTTATTATTCATTGACTACTATGGACTGTTAACTGCTTTCTAATCAATAGAGGAAGACTGGTGAAGTTTCAGTGGTTTTGGGGCAAAGTATGTACTATGAAGTGGTAAAGGGAATACCAAATGTATTATAATCTGCTTTAATATGATGAAAAACAGGCAAGCAGTCCATGAATACATCTGCTTCTATGTTACAAGGTATCTATTTGCTACCTCTGTAACCGCAACTTGACTGATTGTGGTTCTAGGGATTCAGGGTGTAGCTTTGTTCAAATAAGGCATGTGGAGAAAAGAAACTAACGGAGTCAGATATAACCATCGTTATATATATATATCCCATTTAACTTTTTTTTTGTCTTTGCTTCTCTCTCTTAATCTAAAAATAAATATCTTGTAAACAGGAACAATTGGCAAGATTTTTAAGCCAGCTTTCCTTGTAAAGATTTACTTGCTCCCTGATCAACTTCATTCCACTTAACATTCTTTTAATCTAAAACCACCATTCTGCAATAGGTGATGGCATATCAACCCAATGATGCAATTAGGTCATGCATCTGTTATTTAACCGCACTGCATTCCTTCAAAATTAATGGTAAATAGTAGCTTCAGATATCAACCCTTAATGATATAATGATTGTATTTAAGCCATACAAAACCAAAAATACAAGATTCCTGCTGCCCATAGTTGATGTACTGATTAGAGCAAGATGACTGACAAGAAAGTGAAAAATACGTAACATATACAAAAGTATGCTGTTCATGATTGTGCCTCTCTGGAATAAGGCCAAATTCAAATGTGTGGTAAGAGGTACCTGTGTAACTCCCACTCATGTACACCCCAAAAGAATACTGCTTAATGTACTGCCCCTCGCGCATACAAACAACAACAATCTTGCATTTTTTTTGTTTTGGGCATAATCCACTGAAATCACAAAGAAATGTATGTCCACATGAAACTGCAGATGGCATAACTGTAAGTGTTAAATGTTATCAACTATAGTGTGTCTCACTGCAAAACATACCAGCATATTTAGGGGCAACAGCTCTTGATGTATCTTTTTGAAACTTTTGTATGCCACACAACACTGAGGAGGGCCTACTCTTACTGGTGCCCTAAACATCTGTTTTGTCTGATATGACTAAGTCGGATATCTACTGATAGGTATAGACTGTCAAATCTTGCTAACTGAAATGATAGGAGGTTTACAGTGGGTGACATTCACATGTCCTGCTGCACAGTGCATGCAGAGTTTTGGTTTGAGATATTTGACACAATTCTAGACTGTAACACTGCTAAATATGTGCAAAGACTTAAATATACATTACAATGAGAAAAACAGGCTTGAAACTTCAGACCATACTGGATAAAAATAAGACCAACTTTCATTGTGGCATATCAAGTCTAAAAAACACTAGTAGATAAACAAAGAAATGATTCCCCAAAATTACAGTTGTTTTTTTTCCATGAAACACAATAGAGCAGAGGCACCATAAAGATGAAGTGATTGTAGGTAATACTGACTGCTGGGTTTTTCAATGTACCCAACTTGCTTATAGTCAACCATGAGTTCATTATCGATATCTGCACATACACGCCATAAATTTATCATCATTTTCTATCTGGATATGCCATGAATGATCCAAACTTTAGAGGAAATTATATCATAATAAATAATATCAGCCTACCATGAATGTATGACATCATGCAAGTACAAATTCTGACTAGTGAAACCCTACGCTTTTCATTTTGCAACAGGGTCAACTAAGGACTGAAAAAAAATCCATCACTGTTTTCAAGCTGCTTTGATAACCTGTTGCATCGCCTTTGTAAACATGAGCAATATCCACATCTCAAGGTTTATTCCTAAAGGTTGCATACTCATTTTTAAAAAAAAAAAATCAAGTTATTACTATCAACTGACAGTATGCTGGAGCTCATGTCTTTAACATCTTAATCAGTTCACTAAAACTGCACATTTCAAACTCACTCCATGAAACACTGGGTTTTTTGGCTCCCCTAGAAGTGGTTATACAGCCTTTTAATTTTAATATAAAACTTCAGATGTGGGGACATTAAAAAAAAACAACAACAAAAAAACTGTGTAAGCATCATCTATATGCAGGTGTTTCCCTGGGTATTGCACCAGTGACTTGTTGAGTTTTGTGTGACTGCATTTATACCAATCAAGTTTCTCACAGAGTAAACCCATTCTGCTTTGTGTTCTACAACAACCATATAAATGCACATTTGTCAATGGCACAGCACTCCAACAAGCTTATTATGATCTTCGTGGGATGATCCAAATAGTTTTGTATTAACACATTTCATCCACAAGGTGCATACAATTTTTAAAAAAATCTTTACATCCATATTCTTAAACAAACAAAAAAAAAGAGTGGAGCATAAATACCTCAAACACATAATAGGTCAACATCACAGTACCCTTGAACTAACCTTTCAGACCCGAATTTATTTGTCTTACTTATTTTTTATCCATTCCTCGAAATTTGGCAAACTTAAACAAAATGAGGTGGTCCCGAAGAATTCAAATTATCTTAGCTTGATTATATAAAGTATGTCACTATGCGACTTTGATACTGATTTGTTACATATCGAAGGTTGATAAATCATCAACATTCGGAAGCAATGTGTGGATGAAAAATATTTAACAATTCTATTGGTGACCAATCCCGATCAACACTTTGGGACTTGCAATGTGTTTTAATATACCAGTATTTCATATATAGGGTTTTCTTTATTTGTTAAGCATGATCCAGTGAACTTAGTCACGAAAATGATCAGCCCTCCCAAGGGAGGTGATGAAAATCCATTGCCGTTGCAAGTTAAATTCATTGTCATTTCCTTTTTAAAAAAGCACCAGCAAAGGAGGGTTTCAAAACAGTGGCACAAGGTCTACTAGATTTTCCTTGGGCTGAGTCATTGAATCAGGGAAGAACTCCACCAACAGGTCAAACAACTGAGTCCTTTGACTGAAGTGTGGACTGGCGCTTTCTTCCATATAATCACTGAGCTCATCATCACCTGAACTGCCGCAAGGAAACAGGGAGGATGTCAGCAGCTGAAACTGAAATGGGAAAATAAAGGCTAATATCACCAACACATTAACGGTAATTTACGTTATTTCCATTAGTTAGATAATATACAGCTGACCACACTTTTCTTGGAACTGCTTGGTCAAAAAACTGTGTAGATGACATCTCATGATTTAAGGAAAATAAAAGATGTATTTTACTTATGAACACTAGGCAGAAGATCTTGTTTGAAGAAGCCAGGACTTTCAGATATGTATCTGAATATGGTGTGCTCAACTGTTTATATATGCTATATAATCATTTCCAGCACTTCAGAAGGTTACCATAATTTCAACATGCTTGAAATCCTATTGCAAACAGAATAATGCTACCTTTAACACAAAATTAATAATAATAATAATACATAGCATTTATATGGCACTCATCCATGTACACACAGGCTCTCAGCGCTTTATATAGAGAAGTAAACTTATTGCACTCTGTACACATATACTACAATACAGATGTTAAAACATTTTTTAAAAAATTTGCTTCGCAAACTGTCAGAGGCAATCAATGATAAACAATTCCATCGCTCAAAGAAGAAAAGATGTTTAGTATGTTCAAGAAGTATATTTACCTAACTTTAAAAAGATACCTTTCCATCAATATGCAGAAAATCATACAGTATATGCTCAAATATTCTATAACAGACAACTAAGAAACAATTCTGAACACTGAAACTGTTTAAAAAAGGAAAGAATCAGATACCCAAAATTCTAATCATGATATCGCATGAAAACAACACAATCTGTTCTGAGTGTTGGTAGTGACAAACCTCATGAATTTCCTCAGAAGTCGTGAGGATACACTTCATATTCCCTCTGGCAACTTAGAACTCAAGAAAATTATGTGATGCGCTGGTAAGTGATCCTATGGCTATCACACAATATAAGGTACAGACATGGAGTTAAAAACCTACTACAATTGTGAGTACTGTCAAAGATTCCAACTTGCCAGGACACACTTTGTCTAAGTGCAAATTGTCTAAATGAATTACAGACTAAACATTTACATTATTATGGCTTTCAACAATCTATCTGACAAATCTTGAAAGTCATTAAGACATATCTGAATCATAATCACCTCTTTTGTTTCTTCTGGACTGCTGTGATCCACCATACTGGCAAGTTCAGTCTGCAAATAGGTCATTGCTTTACGTGGGGCTCTTGAACTCATTTCCAAGAACTGATGCTTGCGTATGAGGAAACGGCAGCGTCGCAGAAGATACTCGGATGATGGCCTTGACAGCTGATGAATGGAAAATTATCCATAAATGTTTGGCAGTATTGTGAAGTGTCAATACAGTTGTCCTACCCAGTACTTCTAAACTGATCCTGTCCCACATATTGTCAGTCTGTGAGTGATCTGACAGGAGTGAGTGAACTATGCCACATGCACTTTACGGACTGATTACATGACTTCAGCCATGTTTATCTCTCGTGGGTAAAAAAGAAATATCTGATCGAAAATTTAACAATGTAGCCGCTCATAGATTATCTTATGGCTCTCTATGTTTTTTTAAATCCATAATAAAATATAAGATTCACCATTTTGGTATTCCAGTTTGTCTCGACTTCATTATGTTTCATAACTATCCATTTGGCCCTGCTGTACCATAAAAGATCATAAGCACAATTTTTCTCAATTTGGTACTAAGTTACTTCAGAAATTTAAGTTCTACAGCTCATATTCTCTTTGTACTAAATGATGTGATAACAGAACATCAACCATTTATCTAATTTCAGTGGTTTAGCATTATAAAAAGTGCATGTTTCCAACATGTTTCCAGTGCCAAATATAGTAAAACTTTGAGACAATAAATATACCTCGTTATTAAATACGAATTTTACAGTCTGCATTTACTATTGTTGGGGGGGGGAGTGCTCAATCTGTTGGTGAGTACAAGACATTCCTATCATTGTCCCCTCTTCGACTCAGTACCATAATTACTGTCAAAATATAGATCTAATATGACTATTACTCTCTCATTTCACATCACTGTTAATGCAGACTTTAGTACTAGGTATACCTCAATATTAAAGGAACAGGGATAGCTATCTGCTTCACAGCCTAAAAAATCCACAATATTTTTTCATAAAATTTCAGCACCTTACACGTTTCCTTTGCCCGAGGGCTTCCGAGAAAATGCAGCTTGAAAGTCTGGATTTTCACACCGCGCGGGCCGCCATAACTGGTCGTCCGGTCAGCGCAGGAATAAGGCGTGACGTTATAAAGCGAGAGGCAAGCTATTAGTCGTTGTGCGAAGAGAATTATCCACATGCAATAACTTTCCTTGGTGCTAAATTTTATGCCTTTTTTTCACATATGATCATTAAGTCTTTTGTTGAAGACTGTTAACATGTGCCCGACTTTGATAGCAATGCTGTAATCTTAGAAATGACAGGGTGAATACTGGATAAAAGAAGCATCTGTCTGAGCACTGAGTGAGTCGCTTTATTAATGTATGCATAGCCCATGTATGGTTGTCTGTGCCGTTTTTCCTCTTATATTGTTTAATGAGCTCTTATTGGTCTACGGACCTAACATTCTTTGTCATTTGTCTGAGGTTGTTAAGATGTTGCACAGCAGGATAGGATTTGATTGACGGCTAATTATTGTCTCAGGCAGTGTTTTCTGCGCTTAGGGTCGGTGTTAGTTGCATCACTAGTCATAAATCAGTCAACATGCGTCGAAGAGCCGGTCAAACAGCTGGCATATCGACGTGAAAATAGTTTGACACTCTTATGTTGGCCAGAGATGACCACGGGAATAATTTGGAGAATACTTGTGAAATCTTTGGAAAGAAAGAACTGGTCTCCACGATCAAAGAGAAAAATGAAAAGGGCCATAGCAGTTAGCATGGATATGCCACGTTGAGCATAGCAACAGTTACGAGATGGGGAGGGGGAGGGAGGGGATAGATGGGTGGGCACAATTACAGGGGTGAAGCAAAGACGTTACATTTACAATGTCTTTGGGGTTGAGAGAAAGAGAGAGAGAGAGAGAGAGAGAGAGAGAGAGAGAAAGAGAGAGAGAGAGAGAGAGAGAGAGAGAGAGAGAGAGAGAGAGAGAGAGAGAGAGAGAGAGAGAGAGAGAGAGAGAGAGAGAGAGGGGGGTGAGGGGGTGAGGGAATAGAAGCAATAAGAGAAAGTGAGAGCCTGAGTTGCTAAGGAAGAAAAGGGAGAAGGCAGGTAATGAACAGTGACTCAGGGGACAAAAGTATCTCGGCTTCTCTGACTCTCTCTCTCTTTCTCCTCTCTCTGTCTCTCTGTCTGTTTTTTTTTGTTCTTATCGCCTGTTTTTTCCTAGATTCTTATTCCACCACCCTATTGCTCCTTGCCTTATC